>JAOEHI010012675.1:0-31701 GCA_025447815.1 Percopsis transmontana
CTCATTCACATTGAATGGGAAGGTGTGTCCAAACTTTTGGCCTGTACTGTATATATATACATATACAGTATATATATACATATATATACATATACATATATATATATATGTATATAAACAAAGGTTAATCACATTAAAGCATAGAGACACAAAGACAGCTTTGCTCAGGAAACCTTGACTGCAGTTTGAACTGTACTGAATATTATATGCCATCACCACATTTATGTGGATTTGTTTACAGTAACGTATAATGCCATTACAACAACAAGTATATATCTCATCTTCCTAGTATTTCTAGGAGATACTCCTACCTGGGAACCTCTGAATGTATAGTACTGTTGTAAATCATATAAACAGCTTAATATACATCAATAGTTTAAATATTCAGTGCAATTGCATTATCTTATTATCTCATATGACAAATAAAATACCATGAAAAAAAAATCTATTCAACATTGAAATCCTTAAAAGAAATCTCACTTTTCAATTTAAAACTGTTTGTATCATAGCTAATCTCCCTCACATACACAATACATATTTCAATTGTCTCTTCCATAATTTGATTTTGAAATGTATATATTTTGACTTAAGAAAATCCCCCATTCCAATCCCTTCTGCCTAGAATACACAAATTATTTTCTCTGTTTTATCTTATTTTGTAAGAATTTAATCACAACTGTAAAAAAAACATATATAATCAAATAATATATAATATAGTCTATATATTTTAAGTTTATAATGAAAGTCAGACTAAAGTTGAGGTTCAGTCATATTTTACATCATTAGTTTTCTTTTTCAGATTGTCTGCATATTTGTCTGCATTTTAAGAATGCATTTCTGTTTTTAATTCTCAAATAAACTGTTTGAATTATGAGAATGCGTCACTAAAGTGCTTTTGGATGTTTTAAGGTAATATTAAGGGGATAAATGTTGACAGCTTGCATCATAACTATTTAAGTGTTGTTGACCTACAGTATACATGTTGCATATCTTCTCAGACAGGTCAGGGACCAATATCTGTGGGAGAGGTAGATTGTGACATTTATTGGCTGATATCGATGCATGTGTAAAACACAAAGTCAACAGTGAGACATGAAAGTGACGAACGAAATTGAGGTTATAAACAAAAAGTAAAGAGGATGCCACTGACATAAGCTTGGGTTATCTTTGAGTCAGACACTCACATAGATCTTAAACACCGGCCTCTCCCAGATCTCCCAGAACTCCCAGTCCTCCCGTTAATGAGTAACTAACTAATCGGAGCAGCTGTCTTATAAGAGGCGGAACAGGGCTTCACCTGTCACAGAGTCTATAGCCAGCGGCATTCCAACCTTGCATGAAGATGAATTCCCTACGTGTTTTGCTGGTGTTGTGTGTCTCCTTGGGAACGCTAGCTGTAAAAGTCAAGGTCAGTATTAGTGATGCATGGAATTTGTGGCCTAATGTTGCTATTGTTAATTGCATTACGGGGCTGAGTGATACTGGCTTTTTGTCATTCATTGTGTGTCTGGGTCACTGCTCACACCAGTGTATCATACATTTCAACAGCAAACATTGATCAGAATTGATCACAAATCATGGAATCATCAGTATTAATAGCCGACAGTGTTAGTTTGACCTCTTTCACAATGTTGCCTGCCTTGAGTGGATCTGTCACAGATGTTTCCTCACTGCAACTATCGGTGGTGTGTCCATTGCAGTACTTTTATGATTTCATGACTGTATCTAACCCATTATATGGCAGGTTTTATTTGACATAAGAAAATGTGTGAAGAAAATATAATTTACTTAAACAATGTTTGTAAATGTATTATTATTTAAAGGAGAGCGTGTCTGTTCGACGTTGTGCACCCCTCAATTATTAAACAGTGTTCCCCCTCATTACAGGATGGAGACAGAACTTTCCCTTTGGAAGCAGTGAAGCAGTTGAAGGAGCTAATGGGTCTTGATGGGGACATAACCCCCCATCTTCTTGGGACCAGTGTGGCTGTGGTTTGTCAGAACCCTGAACTGCCAGAGGTCTTTCAGCATGTGTGCCGTGAGAGGAGCGCATCCATGGTTTTTTCCAGACTAGGTACGTTTTATTCATTAATGTATTTGTTTATCTTTTCAGTCATGTCAAACATGCCATGTTCAGTCAAGGCACATCTGTGCTTTTTTCAACGTGTGTGTCTGGAGAAAATGCTAATATAGCTTTTTATTGTACAGCGGTGCACATGACAATAACTTTGAACTGTCTGCACCGAGTGACATTAACACAAATTTTTCTATTACAATTCAAGTGGCATACAAAGGATATTACACCACACATACCTTGTTGAAAAACAAAAGTCTGTAATGAAAGTATACAAATTCATACTGGAATGCATCCCTTCACAGAGAATTTAGCTGACACAATGGAGCTCATAGGTTAGAAATCACTATTCCCTGTCAGCACGAAATTTGACTTTTTATTTTGTTTACTTAGGAATCTATAGGGCAGCCATATAAGGGTAAGAAAGTGTCATTTCGAGACTGGCTGAGTGTCACAGGTTTCACATTTGTCGAATTGTCAAAAGAAGCCATTCAGCTGAGTCTCCTTGGCATTGTCTAATCCAGGCCTTTATTGCTCAGGCACGCGCAAGTATTGACTACTCTCACGTACTGAAGTGCAGGCAGCATTCTGAGGAGCCCAGCAGCCAGTGAAGCAGCAGATGTTAACTTTGGTCCCGGTCCTATTTAGCTCAATCAGATTTCAAAGTTGTCAAGTGTTTGCCCCTACTGTTTTGCACAAGCTGTGCATCTAAATATGGCTCTAAAAAGATAAAGAAAAAAAGTGTTTCTGATAAACAGAAGAAATAGAGTGAATAGAGGACTATAAAATACATAAGACACCACACTATTGCCTACAGTGTTCTGCAAACAGTTTAATGAGACTGGCTACAGATTATACTGTACTTCAGTACAAAGTCAATATTGGATAAAAGCGTCTGCTAAATGCTCTAAATGTAAATGTATACATTGTATGTTGTCTTGTCTTCTCTAGCGGATACCATCACACCTCCCGATGCTTGTGAAATCTGCCAAAACCCCTCCTGTTTTGGGTGTTTGAACTGAGAGAGCTCATTCAATTCCTCCATGAATTGACATCCACAACATCTGTGAAAACTCAATGGTCAAATTGAAGTTACTGTTTCTTTGTCACACAACATTTATTATTATATATTTTGTCATGAATTTGCTATTTTAATATTATGTTACTGTCTTACACTATCAACTGTATAACCAAAATAATATCAGGCTTAACAAAATGTATTGTTAATTTATTGATTCTGTAAAAACCTGTTGTTAATAAAAAAGAAAACATATCACATCTTTGCCTCTCCGATGGAATTTTTATATTGTTTATTGTTTTTTTCAAGCAATTAGTTTTATTACCAAATCTGTTTACAAAATATTTCATTAAATGATGTTGCATACTGTAGAGAGCCGCATATACTAGACTTACAGACTGATAATAGGCTTTTCTATCTGAAATTTTAAAAGAGAGGAAAAACATTTCATCTTCTCAAACGGGCTCTCACTGGATAGTGTTCTGCCATAAGCCTCAGGTAATGGGATAGATTTCTGAAATGGAATCCACTGTTTCTCTCTGCACTTCAGACGACAAGGCGCAGACAAGATGACGACAGCACCGCCTTGTGCTACTCAAGTATACTGCCACCAACAAACTTTACTACAGTAGGCAGACAGGCAAGGTTCTTGTGTAGTTGGTATGAAGCTGTGGCCAGCGACGGCGTGCTGTGAGGGTTTTACACTAAACTTTTCTTTGCTTTTCAAAGCAAAACTTGTCACGTGCTCATTATTTATCATTCAAAAACACGGTAGGGTAGTAGTAGGGTAGTAGTAGGGTAGTAGGGTATATGTCCTTAGTCCATAGCCTGGTAAACCAGACTCATTTACTTCGTGTATCTCAGTGTTTTCTCAGTGTTTAATCCAGCATATCCATAGGCATTCGGCTCGTTGGTCTAGGGGTATGATTCTCGCTTAGGGTGCGAGAGGTCCCGGGTTCAAATCCCGGACGAGCCCGTTTATATTGGCTCTTACTGTAGCAGAAAAGTATGTTAACTCTTCCTGGATACATTTCTAATAAAATGCGTTCTCATTCATCTCCCAATAATACACAAAAACGATATCCGTAAACTATTATATGACCTACTATTGGAACATATTCTAGCTGGCTGGAAAAAGAAAGCTATGTGAGCACTTTAAATTACAGAATTTCTTTAGTATCCCCCACACGTTTTCCTGTAGCTGCTGATCACACTGACACAATGGATAGGAGTAATTTAGACAAATTCTCCTTAAAAATGTGTTTTAGTGCATTTATATTTATCTGGTTATCCTTCTCCTTGAATGCTCCTTCAGCATTGCAGAACGACCTTTACGAACACCCAGGCCTTAAAGCATTTGAAGTGTTTGGTTATTATTGAGGTTGTTGCTGCTAAAGGAGGTTCTACCAGATACTAAAAACAATAGTTCATATACTTTTTCCAGCCTGAACTGTGAATGTTTAATTGATGTGTTCAAAAAGATATGAAGAAGTAACCTTTTTTGTGCGTTATTAGTTTAAGCAGTGTGTTTGCTTATTAATGTGTCTAAGATTAACATCAGAACACATTTTATGACTAATTGCAGTTATTCATAAGTGCATAACCATTTTACATTTCTGTATTTCTGCTTCGTTTTTATTAATCATTATTATTAATAATTTTTTGTCTAGCGTTTGTAACGAAGGTTCTTATTCCGGGATCGAGGATATAAAAAGCTCCAATCATTGTACATTTTATCAAAATGTAGTGTCAATAGTTTTCATTAAAAGTTTTGTGCTGTTTACATAGCAGTACAATTTCTAACCACTAGAGGTCGCGCTTGACCACACACTTTCGCCTGAGTCCTCAGTCTCTATACCAAAACCCAGAAAAGGACTAGACAGTTTTTAATAGAGGCTAATGTTGCTCTAATACCGTACCAAGGAAAATGACTGCTGTGCTGCAGGCCTTGTTCAATAATAAATTGAAGGCGGCTGCAGATTATGTTTAGTTTAAACAAATACAAATACCTACAAGTGGAGAGCTGCTTCATAATCATATTTCCAAGAAGGCCATTAAAACGTGATTAGGCAGACATTTCAAAAGTGTTACTGGACCGTTTTGTTTGTAACAGGAGTAATTTGTGTATGAATAAATGGAACAGTTCACAGAATCAGATCACTAGTGAGATCATGTTTGAACTAAATGGGTGCAAAAAGGTGAAGAGCTTCAAAATACAAGGACACCTCTAGCCTTTCTGAAATGACATTAGAGCATGTTATAAGTGTATATATGTGTTACCAGTCTGTAAAGAAAACGGATAAGCAGGGATGGAAGGACGCTAGCCGCATTCTTTTCACATATTGCCTTCCTGTTTATCGACTCTTCTTGATAAATGTAGCTCTCTTGGCCATGTTACCACAACAGAGCTCACACCCTTCATTGGAGGGAAAGAGAAAAGTTAACAGGCCTTTTATATACAGACGAGATATGTGCCCTTTCTTCTCACCAACATAAGCATTTTCAATGAACATAGCCATAGGATTGTTGAGTGAGCTTATATATTTTCAACATATTAAAAACTTCCCACATGTTACAAATTGCATTGTAGGCTAATAGTGAAGTGAAATATTGTGAATTGGTGTTTTAGACATTGGCTCACTTTAAACACTGATTAAAATTCGACAAGTAAACATCAGAAGCCGTAGTAGAAAAAATAATACTAATGGCAATATGGAATATACAAAATACACTAGAGTATATACTGTAGCAAGTACATGAACACAACTTAGAATGGGCAGTGGCGAGAGCAGTATATACTCAATATTATGTAGGCCTACAAACAGTTATTGCACAGTAGAACTGCACAGTCAGATAGATATTATAACAGAAAGGCAGTGTATAAACAGTGTGTAGTGAGTCTTTTGTGTGTATGTGTGTGGGTAAGGGGGGGGGGGGTAACTGACATTTATTTGCACACTTGGTAAAGATAAGAAAGAAAGGCTTTGAAAAAATGTCGTTTCTAGTTGTTTCTGATGTCAGAGCTCAGGTGTTCTGACCCAAAAGCAGGCAATTGGTTCAAAGTAATATTCAGTTAAATTCAACTTTATTGTCATCAGCACAATGTGCAGGTACATATACAAATGAAAGGAGGGCTGCGTCTCTCAATCGGTGCAGAGGCACATAGGGTCATACAGCAAGAAGAATAAAATAATAGCAAATATAAAATAAGTACGCGATTGGCAAACAACGGAAAATCCAGATGGCATGAGATGCAGGCAGGCAGGCAGGCAGGCAGGCAGGCAGGCAGGCAGGCAGGCAGGCAGGCAGGCAGGCAGGCAGGCAGGCAGGTCTGTAACAAGGAAAAACACTTGACAAAGTAACAACTAGCATGGGGGAACGCACAGACTATATACACGAAGGCTGATTAGGGGATAGGAAACACCTGGGAGAAAATCTAGGAGCAAGTTCAGGGAGGAACCAAGGACGTGGTCGAGGCATCAGATCAATCTTACATGAAAAAAAGGGAAATGAGTGTAGGAACATAATAAATGCAGATGCTCCATACGTGTACTGCATTAAACAATTAGTATCCAATCATGCTCTGTGGCATGTACAAAAATGCTGAGCAGGCCCAGTTTACCTGAATGTTGGATCAAGATGGCAATAGTAAAATATCGTCGTGACTTTGAAATGGAGTACATTATTTGTGTTTCGATAGGAACAGTAACTAAAGTGACTGTGACAGTGAAAATGTGGTTGAAAAAACACATTTGATGTCGTGCATTAGTGCGATACAGTATGTAAGGAAAAGCAAAAGAGCAACTCTTTCCCATGGGACTGAGAATGTCAATGCAGAATGTGATCAGCCAGTGTCAGCGAGAACAGTCAAGAAATACACAGAGAGGGACATTATGGGAGGGTTGTAGTGCATAAACCCCTGATTACAAAGACCAATTTGAGAGTTCAGCGGTGCAAAAACCATAGGCGCTGGTCTACAGAGATGTGGGGAAAAAGAGATATGGTCCGAGGAGTCACCCTTCACCATATTCTTGATATTCTCTGGGTCCAATTGTCCCTTTAGAGGGCAAATCATTACAAATTTATTCCGAGACATTCCTATCGCGATGGGAGTGGTTCTTCCAGGATGACAATGACCATCCACAGGACATGAGGGGTCACTGAATGGTTTCACGAGTACAAAATGATGTGAATCATATACTGTGGCCTTCGCAGTCACCAGATCTCAACCCAATTGAACACGTGTTAGACAGCGCTCCCTGCCACCACCATAATCAGAACACCAAATGAGGGAAAAATGGTGTTCCATCCCTCCAGTAGAGCTCCAGAGAACTCTAGTGTGGCAAAGCACACTGCAGCTGTTCTGGTGGCGTGCGTTGGTCCAACACCTTCCTGAGACACTTCATGTCAGTTTTTCCTTTAATTTGCCTTTATATCACTCTTTCAGTGAAGTCCTCCAAAACAGTATCTTTCCTTCCAACACAAGGAGAGTGGCTGTGGACACTGTCCTCTCTTTTCTCTCCTCCCTCCTCCTTTCACAGATAATCCCTGTCCCTTTTTTTTTCTCACACACACACACACACACAAGCACACACTGGTTAATCCCAAAGTGGGGAGCCAGATGGAGAGAGACAGGAGGAGGTTTGGGCTCAGCAGTAAAGATTTCGATGCCGTTTATTACCGTCGATCAATGTTGTTGTTTGCAGAAGACTTACTTCTCAACATCCATTCTTTGCAAAACACTAGCTACATTTCAGAAGAAGCTACAAAAGAGAGGTTTCCTTTACTGTAGGATAAGGCAGACAAAAAGACAAATACACTGGAAAACCTTAATCTGGCTGTGCAAACCAAATCTAAATCTTCTTGGGCCACGGGTTAAATACAAACATGTTTCTGAACTGTTACAGGAGGACACCAGTGATTGAACAGTGTTACGTTCCCACTAGTTTAGGACCCAATAGCCAACCACAGCACAACAACTTCGATAGGTGTAAAACAAGGTTTATTGAAACCCACAAGCAAAACTGAGGTTGAGGGAGCAAAGTAGGCAAAGGCAGTACACTGGCGAAGCAGATGGCTGGCAGAACGCTACTCGCTATGAGTAGCAAAGACTTTGACGGGATGTTCCTGAACACAAGGAATACGAGCATAACTCCTTATGGAAAAGTAAAGCAGATCTGGCGATGAATGGGTGAGAGACCGGGGTTGATATACAGCAGGTGGTGAACAGCCGAGCCAACCAAAACAGGTGATGGAGATCTCCTGACGAGCAGCTTGCATGAGAGAAATCTGCCTCACCCACAGACAAACACGAATAAACACAGACAGACAGATGGGGGAGGCGGGGAGACAGGAACACTGGGAAAAAGGGAAACAAGAAACACATATGGAATAGATGTCGAGACCGTGACAGACACAAAATAAGTGCTTTGTCTAGTTCATGAACTCCCCAACAGATTTGTTTCAGAACAAGAGGTCTCCACAAAGAGTTATCTGTACTACAGCTATGCACCTAATGTCATCTTGAATATGCAAATGTGAGCTTTTTACTCTAACAAGGCGTAACTAGCCTCTCTTAGGTAATTGCCATCTAATGAGGCAAAGGCCTCTAATTAGGTGCATTAAGAGTAGCAGCCTCTGGTTCACCAATCAGGTTAATTGGGTATTAACTGTACTTGGCAAGTAATTATCTTCTATGATCATCAGAAGAATATGCCAGTTGTGAGGGATCAGCCTGCAAATGATAAGCAGCTGAAGCTGGCTCTGCAGAAACCAGCGTGGGGCTACAGTAAGTGATCCGGACAGCAACATGAGGGATTACTGGAGAGGAAAACACAAGTGTTCAGGGAGCCCCAGGTGATTGGTTTTCTGGCCCTGCCAGACCCCAGGGAATTGCTCCGTTTTGTCATCCCATAAAACAGATCAATGTTCAGTTGTGATGAGAGCATGGAGGAGGTCGACTGCCCTTGTGAAGTGTGAGTGTTTGGTATGGAGATAGAGAGGAAGAGGATGAGGCAGAGCAGAGCGGCACAATTCTCAGGAATTGTGTCAAAAGTAGAATGGAGGGCAGCTTTGAGATCCAGAGAATTCAAACCAAGCTTGAAGGCCTACTCACTTTCAATTTAAGGTTTAAGTTCATTTGCAAATGGTATACCACATGCTTTAGTATCTCATAAGGTGTTAAAGTAAGAACTATAGAAAAAAATACATATACAGCATGTTATTACTATTTTTAATGGACCTATTATTCTAAAATGCAACATGCCATTATGTCATTGAGAGGTCCGGAATGCCCTAGCTCATTCTGAAACTAATTGCATTACAAAATGCTAAATATTTAGAAATTAGAATGACCTGTTCAACAACCACACAATAATCTATGACCGTGTGTAGTAGGCTCGGACTGCTTCACTACCCCAGGCTGTTTTTTAGGAATATTAGTTTCCCATTACACAAAATATTAAATTGAAATACTAATACGAACAGACAAAAATGGCGCTCCCTGACCAGGTCTGGCATTGTGGTCCTGACTGTATACAGGGAGCCTGTCTCACTCATCAAAACAGTGTTCTGGCTCCCCACTGGTAACTCTTGATAACCGCGTCCCTGGGAAAACAATGTTGAGTAAACCATACAGTACATTAAACATTAGAGAGCTCTCTGTCTGGTCAGCCATACAGAGCTAGTTCATAAATAGTGTCAAGTAAATATTGGGCTTTCTGGAAACAGACATGCTTTTTTCCCAGCTTGTGGATAAATACACAAAATGTTGCACAGCAGACAGAAACAGATGCTTGGTAAATGCAAGTCACTGTGCAGCTCTGTGTGTCTTTGAAAAATGCTGCTCTTTGAAGTGTGTGGTCCTTCAAAATCTCACAATTAGATGCTGGGCCTATGCACTTTCAGCTACATTTTTAGACATTAAAACTGGCTCCTGGAAATGTGTGTTGTTTTTATATTAGCATTAAATATCTGAGCACTCGAACTGGTATCTCCTAAAGATGGCAATCTATTAATCTATATAGTAATAATAATAATAATATTTTAATATTATAATAATAGCTGTAGCTAACACAAGCGAACAGTGTCTGTAGTTGCGCAAACACTATGAAATAAAGAGGAGAAAAAAATTGATAGATAGATGGATTAATGCAGGAATAAGTCAAAGGACCACTGTGAAGATGAAAATGTATAGTTTTAGATTTATAGTTCATCCACTGCATAATTATTCTCATATGTGGGCCAGTGGCTAACAGGATTATTAAGGTTCAGGCTTCAAGCCAAACCATTATAACAGAAAAACATGTCATGGGAAGATTCAGCAAAAGCCACATGAGCAGAGGAGCTAACCAACAAGCTAAAAACAAGGATCTAACAGCAACTAATGTTATTATACCTATTACAGAAATTATTTTGCAGACTTTACCCCCAGCCCCCCCCCCCCCCCTAGGCCTGTAGTAATACTAGTAGCTTACATTTTCAAACTAATGAAATCTCTAAATATTTAGTTTTCACATTCATTCCGTTAATTAAGTGCAAACATAATGGCCCTTGTTCATGAAACTGGGCGTGATTTAAATGACGATTGTCTTCAGCTGCCAGATTTATTAACACCCGATCATTCTTACGCTGGGATTGGGGAGATATGAGGGTTTCATGAATCACGCGTGAACCCTGTCGTAAAATGATTTCTGCGCTCGGATCTGCACTGGTTTCTACAATAGATTGATGAATGATGGCCATTTACCTAAGTAGGGCTGCAACTAATGATTATTTTCCCAATCAATCTATAGATAATTTATTTGATTAATCAAAGTGACTATATTTTTAACA
The DNA here is from genome assembly GCA_025447815.1 of Percopsis transmontana. Taxonomy (NCBI): domain Eukaryota; kingdom Metazoa; phylum Chordata; class Actinopteri; order Percopsiformes; family Percopsidae; genus Percopsis; species Percopsis transmontana. The sequence goes on from JAOEHI010012675.1 coordinate 10,926, forward strand.
ATGTGTTCGTTGAACGATTAAACCAATAGTGGGAAAGATAGAACTATATACTGAGCAGAATTGAGCGGGGCATGAGATTGGCCCTCAGTTACGAAACGAGCGTACGACAGAAAACGGGGCATACGGTCATTTCAATGCAAAACTCAGTATTTATCAATGGGGACGTGAGTGGACGCTACGCTCATTAGTTGCCATATCTGAATGGTAAGTTTCAAGTTATCAAGATCAATCGTTAATTTTGTTAGTTAGTGGAAGTAAGGAAAATAAGCCCTTTCAGTGGAAGAATGCGGGGGAAAAACTGCTCCACTGAAAAACTCTACACAAATATTAATGTGTATAGCTAAGGACAAGCCTCCAAGAGGAGTTTTATTTTAAACTTGTTTTAATTGTAGGGCGTCGGCTTTAAGCACTTCCTTAATGGTTGCATTCACCTATGGTGGCTTTTGCCGCTTGATTGAAAAAGAGCAAAGGGGGAACATTTGACAAATTATATAGGTGTCACCCCTCTCTCTCTCTCTCTCTCTCTCTCTCTCTGTCTCTCACTGTCTCTCTCTGTCTCTGTCTCTGTGTGTGGTGGTGGTGCGTAACGAGACGCAGCTGTGGCCAGTTCCAATCAACCCACGCTATATAAGCTCTGCGTTCTCCATGAGGCACAACTGTTAAGTTTTTGACTCAACAGTACTGTTAGTCTGATTTCGCTGCTTGTGGAAATTATTACTTTGCCCGAACCTTCCCTTACGTTTTGTCTCCGTCTTCCCTCAGTCGGTTCCTGTTCTCCCGGCCCTCTCCTCTCGCCTGCTCATCTCCACGATCTCCTGACGCCTCGCTGCCTTGCCCACTGGTACCTCCGCTCCGCTGCTCTGCCTGCCCGGTAACGAACGCTCTGCTGTTTCTCCCCTGTGTGGTACCCCTGCCTCTCTTCACTTCCTGGGCCATTCTTCTTCACCTGGTTCCGCTCTCCAACTGCTCCTTGTTGACACTTAGCCAAGCCACTACACAGTAGTGTAGGGACACACGGCAGAGCAACAGTATAAGACAGAGTAGAGGCACACAAGAGCTTGACAGTACAGTCACAGTAGACTTTGTAGCGGGACAGTAGGGCTACAGCAAACACAGTAGTGCAACAGTAGTGGTCTAGCTGTTGAACTCCCAGCTACAACGTTGTGGGTTCAGAGTTGGCCCCAGTTGCAGTCTTGAGCAGGACATGAGAATGGCTAGAATACAAGAGATATGGAGGAAAAGGGAGAAAGAACAGATTGGCAGAGAGAAGGGGAGAAATATGGAAAGAGAGGACTTTCTGACCCAACTGTAAACTATTTAGTACTGTATGTTCCTGACTTGGTCAGCCAGCTAAGATTTAAATTGTGAAAAAAAGGCAAGGAACCAAAACGGTTCAAAGTCATGGTCAGTGTTACATTAGAGTCAAAGGTCCCATGATCCTGCCAACAAGTTGTTAGGAGGTTAGTGACAAGTTATATTTATGCAAAATAATCTTAAATTAAGGACACTTTCCTTACACCCCCTCACATTGCCCTCGCTGAATGGTGTGGTGGTTGCTGCCTGATTGAGAAAGAGCAAAGTAGGAAGGTTTGACAAATTGTATAGGATAATATTACATGGGATTATATAGGACATAGAAACTGGGTGGCTTGAAGTGGGTAAGAGAAGGATCTCCATGTTCCGAAAGGGAGAATTAGCGTGTTCTTGAAGCCTCACTGCTCCTTTTATACTACAGCTCCTTTGCTGTCAACTGAGTCTTACCTTCTCTGCTTGATCTGATCTCTGAGACCCGGTTCCCCCTAACACACTCCCTTTTTACCCCACAATTACACAGCTGTGCTTACGCAGAATGCCAAAGTTCGGAGATTACACCACAAAATGTGATATACACATAAGCATATTCATTCATGGAAACTCTGATCACTCGATGAAAAGACATGGAAACCAAAGGAGGGGGAGAACAGAGGGTGAAATGAGAGGTGTCCACCTGCCACAGCGCACTACCCTGGGAGAATGAGGCGAGGCTTTGACGAATGGTGCCGTTTGAATGCTTTTATGACACCATCACAAAACGGTTACATGCTCTTCATGTACATAATCACAATGTGGACATAAAGCAAAGTAAAATATAGTTATTTAGTATGCATGTTTGCATATTATGGATGCATGGTCAATGCAATTAGCAAGATACCATGACTGCTTGAATGAGATGTGACGTTTTCGAGGGCGTGTCCACTGTTCTTTATCATGACTATGTGTCAAGTCAGGGATATTTATACCTAAGTATATAATCAGACACCACTGACACCCATGAAAATACAAGATTTCATCAGTTTGATAATTCAAAATGTACTTGTACTTCACTGCTTTTATTAGGCATTTATTTTTCCTTCCTCCATTAAAATTAAATTGACGTTTATGGCGTGTCTCTTTCTCAGGTTCACACAAGCCCTGTAGTCATCCACCCCCACACATTACAGGTGGGGGTCATTATATTCAAAACTGGCAGGCATTGAAGGAATCTTGAATCCATATGGAAAGAAGTCAGAACCCGGGACTGCTCTCCTCTCCAAGAAGGAGAGAGATTAGGCCATGTTCTTTATTCCCCAATACAGGGAACCGTAAAGATGCTTACCAAAGCACACCAAGATTCATTAAACAGTACCCAATGGGTATTGGGTACTGTTTAGTGAACCTTGCGTTTGCGCTGGAATCCTTCTGCTTGCATCTCCTATTCACCGGTGGACCTCATTAGCAATCAGCATGGCCTCCTGCTCCCTCTCTCCCCTGGCTCTAAAACACAGCATAGGGTTAGAGAGAGAAAATACCAGTGGGCCGTGACAGATTCACAAGAAAAATACACAAAGTGATACCATAGAAAGTACAATATATAAAAGATGGACATAGCTGTGAGTTTGAAGGCTGTAGTTTGGTCTTACAAGTGAACGTAATTTGCAGTTAACCCTCTTGCAATTGGCTGACTGGGTCATGTGATTTGTTGTGATTGGTTTCTTTTTCCTTAATACTTTTTGAAATCGACCTCTTCACAATCCCTTTACACAATAAACACAATAGAGTGACCTTACAGACACAGTAAAAACACACAGTACGCACTGTAGAGTCGTTAGAGACACAGTAGCCTATTGAGTATTGTGACAGTAGAGACAGGGTAGAGATAGGCCTACACAATGGGTTGACAGTAGAGACACAGTAGACACACAGGAAGAGCCACAACCGTGTTTCAGTAGAGCCACGCAGACAGTAGAGACATTAGAGTGGAAAATAGAGGGACATTTGCATGACAGAGTGTTAGTAGTGTGACAGTAAAGCCAGGGAGAGCCTGCATAAGGCAACGCTGTCACTGGACCTTCCCTCTTGATCTTCAGAGACCCAGGTTCAGGGGGTGCAGACCTCATCTACATGCTAAGCCAGGGTGAGCTCGGGCAACTATTTCTCTATTTCTGGCACCTTCATTTGGAGTTTGTACCGTTGTTGCAAGACGTCCACATACACTCACCAGCCACTTCATTAGGTACACCTAGGAACAGTCGTGCAATAAATATCCCTTCATGGTTGTTATAATGTTCAGTTTATGTTCAAACTGTTTGACATTTCTGACATTTCTGTAGTAAAGGCTCAAACAACAGGCTGTCTTTTGGTGATGCGTGCCCCCGCGGCGCTAGCAGAGTGGTTTTAAAGAGAGAGTGAGAAAGTGGGGGCTTTCTCTTCAGAGATGAGTTCAGTCAGTTCAAACACACGCAAGGTCATCTCTCCACCTAACTGTATACAGCCGATCCAGACCTGGCTTTTAGAAGAAAGTCCACCCATAGACTGTATAATATAGTGGATGGAGCCTCCAGGGCTGTAAAGTGAAGCCAACGCGGAAGTTCCTTAATTCCTGCATTCTATGAAATGGCCACTAGGGGCGCACCTTAGCTGCAAAAGCAGTTTCACTCTTTGACTCCTATTGTAAATGACACATGATTTATTAGCTCAATAAACGGGTTACTGACGAGTTTATGGTTTCAATATTTAGTTTATATTCTTCTTAAATATAATATGATATATATTCAGTCCCGCTTAGAGTTAAACAGACGATAAAGCGTGGCTACCTTTTGCAGATGTGGCGACAGGTTGCCGGTTCATGCGGGCTTGCAGAATGCTCGTCAATCAATTCCTTGCAATCCTCCCCAGGCACCACCCTCTCCAGGCTCTATTTTTCCAACATGGCGAGGAATAAAAGCCAAACTCGAGGCTTCAAAATGGGAGTCCACAAACCAATTGGTGACGTCATGCTAGCTCTGTCCACTATACTGTCAGTGAATCCACCACAACAAAGAACCTTTGTCAGTATTAACGTACTATTCCCCTTATCTGGTCTTAGTTCCTGGTCGGACCCTGATGGTCCCAGTTACAATTTGCCTCTCTATCTGCAAGTTTTGACATATCTATTGTTTCTCACGTTTATTACCTTCTAACACTTTGACCCTATGTTGGGCACATACATTTTGTTGGGCACATACATTTTACCTTGTGCACTTACATACTGCACATATGCTTAAGTATAAGTAAATCAGATAACATATAAGTAAATCAATAGCATATTAGTAAATCAATAGCATATTGGTGTTTTTTCCACCACACATACCCTTTAAGAGAGGTGACGATTCAACTGTATGATAATTTAGGAGGATGTAGTTTGTGGTGCTGTATTGAATTAAACACAAAGGTATTGGTGTTATTTAGCCTAGCCTCACTGATGAAATGAGGTGGCCAAAATAATAGAACTCGTGTCAGTACAACACAATACATTTCAACAGCACCACAAACTACATCCTCCAGAATGATGTTACAGTTGAATCGCCACCTCTCCTAAAGGGTTTCAACATAAACTGAACATTTTAACAATCATGAAGAGAGATTTATTGCAGGACTGTTAATATTAGACTGCATTCGTTTTGCTAGGTGTACCTAATGAAGTGGCGGGTGGGTGTATGTGGACAGTTTGTGGACAGAGGTAAACATTTTTTTAACTGTACCAAAAAATAATTAAACCATATGTTATTATGTTCAACTGAGGTTGTTTGATTTGGTCATTTTGAGTAATATCTTAAAGATACAGTATACCAGAGCCATTATCACTGACATGGTCAGCCATCTTGGATTTACAATATAAACAAATCAAATAACAAAAACGTTTCAAATCACGGTCAGTGTTACATTAGAGTGAAAGGTCCCATGATTCGCAAACAAGTGGTAAGGAGGTTAGTTATACTTAAATTAACTGTCACCATGCTTGAAAAGGTTTTAAGCACTTCCTCAGTGGTTTCAACACTCATCTGTGGTGGTGCCGCTTGATTGAGAAAGAGCAAAGAAGGAACATTGGACAAATTATATAGGATAATGTTACAAGGGATTATATAGGACAAAGATAATGGATGGCTTTGAGTGGGTAAGAGGAGGATTAAAAAAGGGATAATATGCGTGTTCTTGTAGCCTCACTGCTCCCTTTATTCTGCTGTTCCGTAGCGGTTAGCGTTGTTTTGCCTTCTCAGTTAAAAAAAAAAAAAAACATGAATTGAGACCGTAGACTACTGTATATCAAAGATATACATAGTAGCTGTGAGGTCATAGACAATTTGAAGCAGAAGTGGCTCCATAAGTCAAATTTGTGTTAACACTCCGGGTTGCAATTGGCTGACTGGGTCAAGTCAGGTTAAGTAATTGGTTGCAACATGCTCTTCTTTAAGCCTTTTCATCTTAATGGTAAAATACTGTTTTAAATCAAGCCAACTGTTCATAGAAATCTGACACTTGTTGACGTATCTGAATGGTAAGTTTAGATATCACTACTGAAGAACAGTACTGGCACCCTGGCACAGGGTCATACCAAATACCAAACAAGATTTTATTGGAGGTAAGGAAAATCACCATTTTCAATTAAATAATGCGGGAGAGAAAAAAAGCCTCCAAGAGGAGTTAAACACAATGACTGTAGGGGTCTTCAACCCTGAGTTTTTAATGAAATTAAAAAATCACAATCATTTGGAATTTTTCAAAAATGTAATTTAAAAAAGTCTATCTCTGGCCCCCTCCTCCAGAACTCCAGGCTAACGGCCCAGGCCTCATCTACAAACCCGGTCAGCAGGAATATCTCGGTAGCAGGTTTAATTATTTGTAGTAGAAAAAATGTCAGTGACAACAGAGACACAATACAGTGACCAAAAAATAACAGTTGAAAACCAATAGAAAATAGTAAAATAAACACAATGGAATGAGTGTAGATACTCAATAGATGCAGCAGAGTCGGAATAGGGACAGTATAAACACAGTAGGGTGCCAATGTAGAGACAGTATTGACGCACAGTAGAGACACAGTAAAAACTTACTGTAGAGTTGTTAGAGACAGCAGTGTGACAGCAGAGCAACAGTAGAGAAACATAGAAATAGAGTAGAGGCACACAATAAATTGACACAAAAGGTCACAGTAGACCCAGTAGCGTGACAGTGGGGCCACAGCAAGCATGTTTCAGTGGAGTCACTGAAACATGAAAACAGTCACGCAGCAGATTGACAGTAGAGACAATAGAGAGTTGTTAGTGTGACACTAAAGCCTGGTCAGGGAGAGCCTGCCTCCTCATCTACATACCCAGCCAGGGTGGGCCTTTCATAAACAACTCTCTATTTCCTGTTCTTGTATCTCGTATCTGTTCTTGTATAGTATTATGTGCACCGCTGACATGGTCAGCCATCTTGAGTTTAGAGTGTAAAAAAAATCAAAGAACCATAATGTTTAAAAGTCATGATGTGTGTTACATTGTGAGTGAGTGAAATGTCCCATGATCCTTCCAACATGTTTTTGGGAGGTTAGTGACAAGTTATATTTATGTAAAATAACCTTAAATTAACTTGTCACCAATGCGAGAAAGGCTTACTCAATGATTAAGTAATAGAGGGACATTGTAACATTATCCTGTGTAATTTGTCAATAATAATGGTAGGATAGTGTTACATAGGACATGGGTAGAAGCTGGGTGGCTTGAAGTAGAGGCTCTCAGGCATTCAAAAAGGGAGAATTAGCTTCTTCTTACAGCCTCGCTGCTCATTTTACACTGCAGCTTTTCCTCAATTACACAGCTGTGATTACAGACCCACAGAATGCAAAGGCCTGAGATCATACCACAGGCTAGAAAGAAGGCCTCTGTGATATACACACCTACAGAGATTGACTAATTGAAATAATCGGTTGAAAACATCACAAATCAAAGGGAAGGGGCGAATTTCATATTATTACATATGCCAATTGCATATTAGAGACATCCCTAGAACTGCGTTCTTCTATCTCCGCAGTATAGCAAAAATGTGTCAGATTCTAACTATTACAATTCATGCATTTGCATTGCCCCGTCTAGACTATACTGACGGATTGCTTTCTGGCCTTCCAAAGGTCTCCACCAAAATCCTAAATAATACTAGAAAGTGTGACCATATATCTCCTGCTCTGGCCAATCTCCACTGACTCCCAGTCCACCCTAGGTTTGACTTGAAGTTCCTCCTGATACTTAAAATACAGCATGGACTGGCCCCTCTCTTATTTATCTGACCTAGTAGTGTCATATGTTCCATCTCCAGCCTTATGCTCACAGAACGCAGGCCTTTTATCCACTGGTACAGTTAAAAACAGGACACAGGACAAACACACTGTTCCCACTTACCAAGTGGGAACAGTGTGTCCTACACTGGAATGTCCTACACTACTATAGTATACTATGAAGGCTGAGGATAGAGACACTCCTTCTTGCTCTCTGTCAGCAGAAATATGAAAAGAAGGAAGCAGCAGGAAAGTCTAGAAAGAGACAGGAGAGTCTAGTCTTCTGAGTGTTTGACTCCATGCCGAAGGGTCATGAGTTTGAGCCCCAGAGTTGGCTTACCTGTAAGCATCCTTGAGCAAGATGCCTTTCTCCTTTTAATACTATAATTATGCTCATTGTAAGGTGCTTTTGATAAAAGCCTCTACTAAATGTAAAGTGGAACCTAAACAGGAATCTTATTTTCCCAATAAACTGTTTATAGACTTCAGGCAGATGGTTTATATAGTCTACTGTATATATTGTAATATACTGTACCCTGTATACAGCTCTGGAAAAAATTAGAGACCCCTGCATGCTTTCAGTTTCTCTGGTTTTATTTATTGTTGGAAAATGAGCTAAAATGTAAGTGTTTTCGGTTTATTTTAACATTGTGATTGCATGATTCAGATCACACACAATGTTAAAATAAACCAAAAACACTTACATTTTAGCCAATTTTCCAACACCAATGAAAGATTGCCGACTTCAATAACGTCATGAGCTGTCATGAGTCACAAACTGTGTGTCTGTATTTGCAGCGCATTTCTGTAATGTGTTATTTGAATTTGCAGCGCGTTTTCTAAATCAAATTGTTTGTTTTTTGACTATTTTCTTGTGTTTACTTAAATTGCTGTGTGTTCGACCTTTTCAATTATCCAGGTTTAGGCTTGTTGTCCATACGACTGACACTCACCTTTTTTGCTTAGATCAGGTGAAACATTTGTCTGATGTTTCTTTATGAAAAAACAACATTCAATCAGGTTTTGTTCATAATTTTAAATTCACATTTTTAGTAGAGACAAATGAGGAACCCGGGAAGACCAGAAACATACAGGCAAGGAACATCAGGAGAGATTGGGGGAGGGGCCAAGGATCACTTTAAGGGCCTCTGTATTTCAAAAAGTCTGCGTACGACCCTGGCTATGGAGGTAGCATTTTAGCCATCCTGGAAGGGCTGGACTCCCTTTGTGGTACCCTCCCAAGTGTTTTGAAAGTAGTTTTTCCTTACCAAGTAGGAGCATAAGGTATTGGGGGAGATTTTTTTAGATGTGAAATATGGGCCTGTGGAGCCCCTGAGATTGTAATATGATTAAGGACTATGAAAATAATTAAACCTGACTTAACTTGAAGCCCATCTTAAGTTTCCATTTATAGAATGCAAAAGAAACAATAGGATAAATTAGTTAAAAAGATATAGAAGAAGAAGCCTCTGAGTCGAGTCCACATGAGTATAAAGTTCCCCTAGGCGGCTACTAAATTCCAAGCAGCCAGTTTGTGTATTGACATTGAGAATGTTCCAAAAAAGGTCTTTATTTCTTAGCAAAATAGACCTACATTTTAATGCTTCAGCCAAGTCTCTGTTGTCACAGCTACCGTGTGATGCCAAGAACTGAGGGCTGTTAGTTCATACACATTCCACTCAAACCATAACAGAGTGGCTGAAAAGATACAACTTGCACTATGAATGTAACATATTTCACTACAACACACGTGGTTTGTACATGTGTTTATATTGTAGTGAAAATTAAGTTTTTTTTTATTATTTAAAAATTAATTAATTGATTTTCAGCATTTTAATTATTTAAAAATTAATTAATTGATTTTCAGCATTTTATAATAAAACGTGGGATGTTTGTCTTTCCTCAAATTTTATTTGATCTTTCATGTTCATCTGTTAATAATGATACTTCCAGGATCATTTTCATTCAGATAATTAAAAATATATACATGTATGTAGAAAGACAAATTTTATTTGAAAAAGATTAAATCATGTTTGTAAGGTTATGATGTGATGTGCGGCACCACCGGTCACAAAAAAGCTTTAAAACAATTTGAGAAAACTAATGTTTATACTGGTTTTGATTGTACTGACAGTGGGTGGCCGTTGTAACTTGATTCTGTACATTTTGAGAGTATTTGAGTTATATATGAGTTTTTACACATTAAATTCTCTCTGCCTTCCACAGAGGGAATTTAGTTTTCAAAGAAAAACAATGAGATTGACACTGCTAAAAATGTAAATATAAAAGTCAAATATTTGTAAAGCAATAGTGTCTCAAGCCTTAGACATAAAATTATATACTTTTATAGGAATAGGAAATTATAGAAAATTACACATTTTGCTAATCGATAACAGCTGGGCTTATTTTGACACATTTAAAGACAAAAATCTTTATTTAAAAAAATCAGATGAATCACTTTTATCATGCCATGTAAAATTTATTTAGCAAATCAAAGTGACTACTATTATTTGTAACAAGATAATCAATGCTAACAGTATTATTTAAACATTCAAAATTTTAAAAAAGTTTGTAATCTTTCCTCTATTAATGCTTATAACATTAAACTAACAATTCTCTATGAGTGGTCCCATGTTGAAGATTGTGCTGATTCACAAATAAAAAAAAGGAATTACAAAAACAAAGGACATAAAATTAAATTCTACGATTCATAACTGATTAAAGTGTGTGATTGGACATTAAAAGGCAGAGGGGCTTGGGAAAGGTCAGGAAAGCATCCTTCCTACTTTAAGAAAGGCAAGTAGGCTAGGAAGAGAAAAGCCTATAGCTGTCGACCCGCTGGATGCACAGTGCTCTCTGTTTTGACCAATGCAGGCTGCGTATGCCATTACATGAGGGATGTAATTCTGCTCGTGGACTCCATGTAGCAAATGAGCCATGGGACCTTTAGCAAAAATAGCCACGTCTTCTCCTCCATGAGTTTCTGTCTTCAATGGAACAGCTGCCGGGGCCTGATAGTTAATGTTCTCTGAAAGGGAAGACAGAAGAAAATACTGTTGTATATATTTGTATATATTGTGTATAACATGGCATAATGACATTGAGAGTGTGACGTATGGCATTGGTGGAGAGTTACATTTACCGTAGTCAACAGTGGAGATATTCGCTCTTGTACCATTAATGAGTTTAAAACCTGGTCCATTGCCATATGAAATAGAGGTGTAGGTCCTGTGGTCTACATCACTCAACATGGGGGCCAGCCCTGTTGACACAGCAAGCATCTCATCAAAAATATAGTTGAGACAACACAAGAAACCATACATTATCGCAGAATGTTACCTACCAAAAATATTGTTCCCCCTTTCTGTGTATCCTCCAAAGCTGAACGTGTGGGAGTGATCGGCAGTAACCACAGTGAGGGTATCATGGATACTAGTCATGAGATCTGCCTTTCCGACGGCCCGGTCCATCTCTACAGCTTCATGCAGGGCCTGCTTGGCCTTGCCTTCGTGGTGTCCGTGATCAATGCGCCCTCCTGCCGGGAAACACATCAGGTCAAATTTCCTCATAAACACTAGAAAAGCTCTCAATACCCCTGTCCAAGAAACCACAACAGTACAATAAAAGCTTCCATGCGTTATACTGGTCTTTCACAGATATGGTCTTTCACACATAGAACCTGCATGAATTTGAGGCTTACCCTCCACGAGCAGGAAGAATCCATTTTGATTTTTTTTCAGGATCTTGATAGCCACCTCCACCATCTCTGTGAGGGAGGGATCAAATTCTGTGTTCCTTTCCAGGTGGTAAGTCAAATCTCCTGTTTCAAAGAGACCTAGAACAACAGATTTGAATGAAAATAGAAATTCCACAAATATACAATAAACAAATATCACAAATTAGACTGGAGATGGTGGAACGCACACATAGCACAACACCTCAGTTAGATATCATACAGGATTTAGTATTGTAGACTCACCCAATAAGGAATCCACGTTGTTAGGATTTAATGATAAAAGTTCCTTCTTGTTCCATACGTAATGACCGTTCTGTGGAGTTAAAATGAAAGTAGCGCATTCACAGTGTGATTGGAAAGACTAGTAGAACATACCGTGATCACATTCAACTACTAAAACATGTAAATGTAACTGGTACCAAAACGAGACCCTACAAGAAACAGTCAAACAAGAACTTAGGGAGAGTAAAAGTAACAAAACTCACTTTATTTTTATTTTTCTCAATCCACTCCTGCACTAGGTTTCTGCCATCTTTCCGTGTGCCACTGTGCTTCTCAATGCCTGGATATTCTACATCGGACATGTTTGCGGGGAACATGTATTTCCTTCCTCCGCCCATAATCACCTGGACAGCCACAGAAAATAAAGATAAAAGTTAAAGAGCTTCTAACTTTTGTCAAACCTTCCTTAACTTAATATTAAGTCCTATTGCAGACATTCATAATGAATTAAAGCTGCTGTAGGTAGGATTTGAGAGTAGTCTCGCAGACATAGCGTTGGCTAACTGCTTCAAGATCCGCCTACTTGACAGGAGAGGTATTTTGATTGACATGCACAACAACCAACTGCATAACTCATCAATCAAAGCGAACTTCACACTTATACTAGAGGAAGTTGTTGGGAAACGCAACGGCACGAGCCTGGCATTTTGCAGATCTTGTAAAAATCTGTTAAATTGGTATGGTTAGTGATTAAAAGAAACAGTCTGTTGGAGCCATTTCAATGGTAACTATTGGGGGTGCTGTGTGTAGCAATGGTAACCTACTTAAGTCTAGGACTAATTGTTACTAAAACCAAAGAGAGGTCTGTAGTATTTTTTTATCGTGAGCAAGGTAAAGGCGGTGTATTTAATTTGAGGAGATATAGCCTACTTTGTTTATTATAATTTGAGTCTTTAGTTGGAAAATAAATGGATTTGCAAAATAAATGGGCTTTTTGAAAGTTTATTCGGCACGCCATCTACTCCGGAGAACACACGTGCATTGCTGGACCAAAAACCAAACGATGCGCCAACATAGTCATTAAAGCACTGCACTAGCGTCTTACTGGAATAACATATACAGTATTGTGAGTGACAATGCTAACAGCCAATGAAAATCTACAACCTGACTTCCTGATAGTGCGGTCATGCTTACAGGGCCCTATGTATGAGACGTTCAGCACGAGCCGCCTATGTGACATAGTGCTAATGAACGGAAGAGGCTGAGACTGATTTGAGTGTTGCAACGAGAGCTAACTACAACAGAACAAAAGAGAGTAAGATTTTGAAAACCAACAATCCCAAAATCCCACCCCCTCCTCCTCTGCTCCTTCCTTCTGGAGCCCGTTGGTCTGCCATTGCGAAGCGCTATTGAGCTGTGTGCACAGGAAAGGTAAATTCACCGGACCAATCAGTTCAGACCAATCTCTGTTTTTGGAGGAACAATGGTAGTCACTTGCGGATGAAAATACAAATGCGGTTCTGGTCACCTACAGATTACTTTTTACTGTACTGGATCTACTACTGGAGTGCTCACATTCTTTTCAGCTACATTAGCAAGGGACAAAAACAGCCATATGAGAATGAACCTCCGAAAACTGAATGCTCATCGGCTCCAAACCCACACTCTCCTCCCCTTTCAGCACAACCTCAGCATCTCCATAGATGGTTTCCTGGTCCCTCTGTCAACTACAGTCAAAAGCTTGGTGTCACTCGGGACAACTCCCTCTCATTTGAATCCCACGTAAAAATCATTACCCGGACAGCATTTTTCCACTCCTCTCTCTCAAAATCCAGCACTGAAATTCTTATCCATGCCTTCGTCACCTCCATCTGGACTATTGCAACACTCTCCTCACCGGTATCCCCTCCAAACTCACCAACCGACTCCAAATGGTCCAGAACTCTGCCAGAGCTACCAGAATCCTCACCAGCACCTGATCAACTGAACACATCACTCCAGTCCTCATCAAACAACATTGGCTCCCTGTGCAATATCAGATTCACTTCAGGACATTCCTCCTCACCTACAAATCACCCCACAGCCTGGCAACTACCTACCTCTCTGACCTTCTCCAAGACTCCCTTCATTCCTCCTCATGCTGATCTACTTGTCACCCCCCATTTCCACCTCTCCACCATGGGTGCCGAGCCTTCAGCTGCTCAGCACCCAGGCTCTAGAATGCATTCCCCCCCGCACATACGACAAGCTGACTCAGTCATCTCTTTCGCTAACCTCCTCAAGACACACCTTTTCCTGGATGCTTATAACCTTTAGCCTTGACCTCCTATGTGTCCCCCATAACCCTCCTAGCCTTATCCCCTTCCAATCACCCTCTTCTTATTACACTTATTAGAATATTGTCCAAATTGATCTGTCTTTGTTTATATACGTATGTACGGCACTTTTGCTTTTGAATTGTACATTTACATTTATATTTACAGCATTTAGCAGATGCTTTTATCCAAAGTGACTTATAATCAGTACACTTGTCAACAGTTGAACTGGTTAACCACCAGCTCTTGCAAGCAAACAACATTCTCCAAGAATAAGGAGGCATTATGTCGTCATGGTTACTTCACTTATGCATTTTTCAGTATATATTACTCAATATATTCCTTTAAAAATCATCATTCACTACATGAAAGTAGTTGCTGGCAACCTAAAATACTGGCAAGTGCTTAATATTCCAAGAGTTGATTTAACAGAGAAGAAAGGAGGATTCTTATTGTTGTAATAAAGGAAAAGAGGATAACGGATTGTTATAGAGGACTTCTGTTAGTGAGAGTGTTATGAGGTAGAGAGATGTGTACTGAAAGTGATGTAATTGTTTTATGTAAGATGTCCTTGAGTGTCATGAAAGGCTTTCCCCAAAATACAATTACTATTATGATTATTATTATTATGATTATTGTTATGATTATTGTTATAAATGTTTAAGGACCAAATGATCCTGGTCAGTAAGATATAGACACAGTGTGCCATAGAGCTACAATGCTATCAGACAATGATTGAGCTGCTCGTGAACAGAAAAGCGTGAAGCTCCAGCTCACGTCAATGTTGGGGATGTTTTCAAATAGTTGTCGCGCGATGTCCTTGCAGCCCCCCTGCAGTGCCTCAACTGGCATCTCATTGTCGGAGTACCAATCTCTGTCCACGGAATGGGCGTATGCAGCACTCGGCGTGGCGTGGTTGACACGGGTGGTCGTCACTATTCCCACGGACTTGCCTGAGATGAGCAAACACAAGATAATATCAAGATAATAACGCTGCAAATATGTGTGCCCTTAGTGAATGATAACCAAAGACCCCAATCTCAACCCCCCCTGCCAACAAACACACACACACACACACATTATCTTTTCTGCGTGCCTATCTCATATATCCTCATACACTTTCTTGTGCTTTTCTTATGATACAGCCTTACCTGCGTCCTTGGCCCATCGGAGGATGGAGGTGACCTGATTGCCCTCTGTGGTGTTGCACTGAGAGCGCACGGCGGCCGCACTCACGCCCACCGTGCCCTCGTTGGCCTTGACCCCACAGAGGTACGCCGTCGCTGTCCCGGCGCTCTCTGCCACCTGTGCGTTGGTGTTGTACGTCTGCGGACACACAGGTCCACGGCATGCTAGTTACATTCTAGGGCGGGGGCTGTTTTGTATTATGTTGAGGGGCATTTCTGATGGGACGATTCGGTATTCAAGACACGATAATGTACTGGCTGGCGCTATTCATTGCATTATAACTTGACATAATGTTATCATTTTGCAAACAGTCCTTACTTACAAAACCCCCACAACAAATACTCACTCAACGGTGTGTGACGCCATAAAGGCCAAAAACACATTGATGTGATTTGTTTTTGATCAAATCTAAATGCCTAAATACAGAATGACATACTGTATACTGACCTGGTATGTCATCGTCTTCCCAGGCAGGAAGCAGTAATGTCTGTCAGATCGACACACTGCCTTACACTATCCTCTACAGCAGTGGTTTAAATACATTTTAAAGCACGACCCCCAAAAAGACGCTGTACATAGTTGTGATCTCCCTTGTGCATGCACTTCTTTTTTGGTAGCATACCATAAAAGCATAAATATATTTATATATGCTATATAAAAGTTGTTTAGAAATAATTCAAATGAAAAATAAATCTTAAAATGTAGAAATCACCCCACACTTTGAAAACCACCGCTGTAAGTGTAACACTATGTCAGACCTTGGACAGGGCCACAAAGGGGAACTTGTCCATCTCCAACAGGGTCTCCTCTCCACTCTGTCCACTTAGTTGCCCCTTCAGTATCCGTGCAGCTGTCACCGTGGATACGCCCATTCCTGCCGATAAAAGCAAGCCATCTGTTATGACCAGCTTGATCCATGTGTTTCCCCTAAGGCCTGTACTATACATCACCATTTTTGGTAGTTTTATAGTTCCAGAAATTCCGGACAATTGCCCCCACTTGTTCGCCTCTCGCAATCTTACAGACAAGCTGGGGTGATTATTCTGGGTTCTGGAGTTGCAATAAAGCGATCGAGGAATGTCCGTTTAAGAATGGATTGGCAGGTTTATTCTGACATTACTGGTCTGCACTAACTGACATATGTGATTGATGTTAGTAACCGATGTCAAAGAAATTTGAAAGAGCGTTACTGTAGCACACACAAGGCTGTCCACTCGGTGAGTATGGTTTTACGTGCCATGCACGGCTTTAGTAAACAGGTATAGTTCCCCCCCTGCTGGGTTGATCATTAGGATAATACTCAGGACTTAAACACTGCCTGGGGTCCGTGATCATACGCTTTGGTTACTACAAGAGAATTTGCCACAGCTCACAGCTGCACTAAAGATTGTCCACACATTATAGCTGTGTATATAGTACAAAAGACATTATGAAGTTGGGTTTTCCTGTAGAACTGAGACATCTGTTTGTACTAAAAACTTTAGTAGTTATAGTTTTCCTTACTAATTAGTAGTAGCAAGGAAAACAGTTATTCCCTGCTACCCCCTAGTAGTTACTTACCAATCTTAATAACAGATGCTTATTTCAAAGCTGAGGTCACAGGATGTTTGCTCATATTTGACTGAGCAGTTCTGTGAAATCGTCATCCATTACTGACACACAAACAGTGTGACGCTCCGGTAGAGGATAAAGTTTATTGTGTGAATGAGCTAGCCAGCACAAACACAAGCTCAGTGAACTGGTGGCAACAGACTTGTTTTGTTTGACCATTCATCTCTTGCTTTAGAAGCCTCATCATTCTCTCCTGTGTTTACTGCTCAAAGTTAACTCTTGTCTGACTCTTGTCTTGTCTCATTCATCAACAATAACAGCGGCAGTCATAGGCATGGCTTATATCTTCCTGGGGCAAGGCTACACCAAATATGTCAGGGCAAATGCTAGCTTGATCAAAACAACTCTGAGAACCATGTGACACAGTTACACTCCAAAATGTCCAATGTCATGTTGTTATACTGTATATCAAGACAAATTTTGGTAGTGCTCCACCATTGCTCACCATCTCCGAGGAAGAGGATAATGTTCTTTGCTTTATTCCTATTGAGATTCTGAAGTGTGAGAGCATTCTTCAGGGTTCGCTGGGCCCATGCGTTCCAAAACTGGGGCTGTTTCTCTTGCTCTGTGTATATACATTATACTATGGTTAGTTATGAATAGTAATCAGATAGTATGCCTTCTGTATAGCACGTAAATTAATCAGATTATGCAAATTATTATGCATTAAGGATGGTTTCATTACATTTTAACTATTTCTCCCACCATCCTTCATACCGAGTAGCACAATGCCAAACACAGAGTTGTCAAAGGTGAAAACAGGATGATTAATGGCATGATTTTTCAATTGTATTTTACAAATGTATTCAATACCTCAAAAAAAACTCTTAACAGTCAGCTCAACAACTGCTATCTTTGTAAGTGGTGACTGATTAACAAGAGAGTAACTTGCCTGGGAATGGTAGCTTCCCATGGACTCCCGCGAACAGACAAGAGCAAATGATGAGCAGACCTGTCACCTTCATGTTGTTGTCTCTATTGCCGAAGTATGACTCTGGACATACCACTTGGAAAAGATGAGATCTGTAGTTTTCTCACAACTGGTAGAGAAAAGCATAGACTCACTACCAATGACATCCTGTTTAACTTGTCACACTAGCTGTGCAACAACAAAGTAAACATTCACAAAAGGTTGGATTAAAAAACGATTTGCTCTTTGAAAGAAAAGGGATTCATCAAATAAAATAACAGAATACAAATAACAGTCGGCTTCAATGTCATCAGAGCTGTGAAGGAAAGAGCAAATTAGTCAATTATATTTACTTAAAAACCCATTTGCATTAAAGTGCTTCACTCAGCACTAAGAAATCAACAACAAAAATGTATGAATTACTGGCATACAAGATACGGCCAGTTTAATTTTACAAATTTTCCTATTGTCCACACAATCTATGAAACTACCAAAACCTTATGCTTTTCTTCTCCTGCATTAGGCAGATAGGCCTGTAGGTCATAGAACTCCAAATTGAATTGTCTTTTGTTTTCCAAAAACGAATTAAAACAAGTTACAGAGCCATGCTGTTGCTATATAATGATGCCAGCATTGTCCTCCTGCTCATCATCAGGCTTTAGTGCAGTTTGTAAAAATGAACCTTGGAAATGTTGAGCTGGAAATCTTGCTGTGAATGTAAGTATTCACAATACGGGCCATTATGGTTCATGGTCAGTCAGGCTTTCATATGTAATTATCCCCACCCTTCTCCAACCCTCCCTGTGCTTATAGTCAAGGTCGCTTTAATGGGATTGAGTGCCATAACAGTGAGGGGTTTAATGGTCAACAAAGCCGATTAGGACCAAATGATTGACTGAATGCCTCCACCCATGGCTGTAATTTATGTCCCTTCTATCACCTGGGTTGCAAGAATACTAATGTGTTCAGTTCAAGAACCTTACCACATGGTTATGTAACTTTGTTACATAATTTCTAACACAAGGAATTTAAAGAGTCTGAAAGTGCAAGTAAATATTCACTTAAATCTATTACTGTTTACACTTTACATAAACATCAAGTCCCCTATTTACTAGGTCAAAGTGAAGATGGGAAAAGTGTACAGAATTTGAAACAGAATGTAATATCCACTGACTTGTTAAGTGATATACACCAGCCTGTTGCAAGTCAAATGTAAAATATTACGCAAATAGCATGAAAGCCAGAAACATAGCAGCATTACCAACGTTTGGATGCCGTGAGACAGTTAGAATTGGTACCCTCAGAAGTGTTGAGGCCCACCCAGAGGCAAGGCTCCGGCCAGTCTGCAGATAAAGAAACACAGCAGAGCCAGTACCACCACCAATAAGATGCCACAGAGAAAGGCAGTTAACACCACATGGCGCTCCTCACCGGCCATAGTTCCACCAAGCGTGAATGCTGACCTTGCATCTAACAGACAGAGTTTCCCAAAGTCCCACAAAACTTGACCACAAACTGTGGCAGAGCTCCCAAGCAGCCTAAAGCCGGTGTCTTCACTTCAAACACAGCCGCAATAGGTGTCTCAACGACATGCTGCTCAAATGCAAGGATTAGGCTTATAATGCTTGGCAGTGCACAGGCGGATGGAGGTTCCTGCACCTCATATGGTTGCTTCCAATTAGGAAAGTGTTCCCTCTTACTCTTGAAATTCTTACTCTTTTGTATCCCATACTCTCCTATCCAAGAACATAATAGGCTAACTGGGAAACTGGCTACTTTTCAAGTTGGTTGGTCCATACCTCCCATAATATGAATAGGCCTACTAGTGGTAATACTTAATAACAACAACCACAATAAGAATTATAATAAAAATATAAATTGTTATTTTTGTTATAACTATTGTCGTTTTTTTGTTATGATGACGACGATGGTGATGATGCTTATTATTATTATTATTATTATTAGTAGTAGTAGTAGTAGTAGTAGTAGTAGTAGTAGTAGTACGCTAGTAGTAGAAGTAGTAGTTTTTGTAGTAATGTAGTTGTTATTATTATTACTATAATAATAATAATAATAATAATAATAATAATAATAATATCAATACGCGTGTCCTCATCCTCCTTGTGGTCTATCACTGGAAAGAGTAATGTTGCTGCTTCTTCAAGTCTTTCTAACAAGTTAACAAGCCGTCAATTTAAATAGGAAACGCCGCGATTAACGGTCTCTCCACAGCAAGTAGCCTAGGCTATCAGCCAACATTTAGGATGAAAAGAGCTGGCGTTGGTACACACTTAACCTAAAATCTATAATGTGGTTATTTCTTTTTGCATGAAAATGACTATAAAGATACATTCCACAATGTTTCAGATTCACTGTTAACCCCGACGTAGAATGCTGAGAGCCTCTCTCTTACCATGCTTAGAACATTCAACATTGTAGCTCCTGGGTCTGTATGCAATACAGTCGCTGATTGCAACCTGTTTCATGAGAATATTTTAGGCTACACGTTCGTGCTGGTAAAGAATACTATTAAAACGCATGTGTGTACATGGATAACTTTTAAATAGGCTAGCTTTACTTACTGCAAGTAGGAATGGAACCGAATTCTGCATCAAAAGTGTTGTCCAGTCCGCTCTCAGTGGTCTCCCCCTTACTCTCACTCTTCACTCTCAAACCAGTGTTTGTCCTGGGTGCTTTTTGCCAATCCTTATAAGGCCACTGCTGGGCTCCAAAAGGCTGAGAGTAACGGTTTCTACCGTACAGTGCCTGTGAAAAACCATATTAATGATGCTCAGCCATAAAGATAGGGAATTGGTGGGCCGTGAGCTCCGCCTGTCTGCAGACTGATGCATTACCAGAACACGGATTTATACAGTTTTAGTCGGCTATTTTAAACAGTTAAACAGGGTTTCGTTTAAAATTGTGTTATTTTGGTTGGTAGGCCATTCATTTTACTATATTTTAGACTGTCTCGTAGCCCATAAAATTCAAAAAATTAAACTAAATAATTAGAATTTTCCCCTATTATGCGTTAAGTCTATTTCTCATGGTATAGCTACACTATTGATGGGTTCATGTTTTTCAACTTTGCTGTTTATTGTGTCCTTTAGATGTCACTATAGACCGTAGTCCAGTGGTTCTTAACCTGGGTTCGATCGAACCCCAGGGGTTCGGTGAGTCAGTCTTAGGGGTTCGGCGGAGGA
>JAOEHI010012695.1:0-31687 GCA_025447815.1 Percopsis transmontana
CTCTCTCTCTCACACACTCTCTCTCTCTCTCTCTCTCTCTCTCTCTCTCTCTCTCTCTCTCTCTCTCTCTCTCTCTCAGTAATGATCACACACACACACACGCACTCTTTGAAGGGCAGAGAGGTGGGTGTGCATGTGGCAGCCAAAAGGCTCGACGTTATCGACTGGCTCACCGTGGCAACCTGCAGAATTCCTCCGCCTGCCCACGAGCCTGGCAGACTCTCTATTCGTCCATTCACTCCTCCCTGCCTCCCTCCATCCCTCTCTCCCTCCCTTCCCATCCCCCACGTCTGCAGCAGCTCGGGGGGGAAGCGGCGATGGGGGTGGGGTGGGGGTGGGGGGGCTGGTGGATACTCAGCTGCGAGAGAAGAAGCAGCAGCGAAAAAAGAGAGGGAGATGGAAGCACACGGATAGATAGAAACGGGGGGGGGGAAGAGAACTACGAAAGAGGAGATGAAGAGGGAAACAACGAGAGAGCTGCAGAGAAGCAAGAGAGAGAGAGAGAGAGAGAGAGAGAGAGAGGGAGACAAAGAAGAGCGAGAGGGAAAAGGGATAGAGATAAAGTCATTTCAGAGCAATGAGCCAGAAAACGCCGTTCCACCGCCGCTATTCATTCTGCTAAGCATGAAACTCAGTCACAACAACATTCATCTCCAGGCCAACAGGGTTGGCTTGATGGCTTCGTGTAACATACGGCAGCGCATTCGCGGTATAAATACAGCTCTTTAGAATGGCTGTGAGTCACACCACAGAAATGGCTAATAGAAAAGTGAACAGTGCTTGTCAGAATAAATAGCTTCTATTAACCTGACACTTACCTCTGTTTGATTAATCTTTACACTTACTGACATAAAATAGTGTTCAATAATATTTGAAATGTTAAATACATGTTTTACACATTTTATACATTAATGTCTAATGTACACCATGTCTGGAAAAGGCCATTTTAAATTGTTTCAAAGTAAATTAGGTATTGAAAAGAGTGCTGAGTAATAAACGAGATATACAGTATGTACAAATGTAGTTTTAAAAGAGGTAAAACCTGAAGGCACAGATGTGTGTCACGTCACATATCCTTTCCCAAGTAGGACATGTTGTAATTACTTGAATTGAATATTCAATGCTACTAGGTCTACTTCAGTAACCCCCCCACCTCGCCCCACCCAACTCCCACACACAAAAAAGCGATCAGAAATACCATTTCATTTCCCCAAGCAGCCTCAGGTCATCTGCTGAGCATGAGATGGAAACACAGCATGTCGTTAAGCTGCCAGCTATTCTGTGTTGTCTAATAATCACCCCCCCACCCCCCCCCGGTCGACTATGTGTGGGTTTTGAGAAGGCCCCTATTCTCTCTCTCTCTCTCTCTCTCTCTCTCTCTCTCTCTCTCTCTCTCTCTCTCTCCCCCCTAACACGCCGTCACTGTCGCACAGCCTGCCAGTAAATCAGCCCTCAATGCACTGTCAACATGGCTTCAGGCCTCTTAACATTCACACCGCGCTCTACCACATACGCGCATACACACGCGCGTTCACATGAATAAACACAACCCGATAGGCGTTAAAACACTCTCTCTTTTCCTCCCTACGCTGCTCCTTCATGATCTTTCTCTCCCTCTCTCTCTCTCTCTCTCTCTCTCTCTCTCTCTCTATCTTTCCCTCTCTCTCTCCATCTCTCTGCGGTCCCTGCCGGACTACATCCTCTCCACCACCTCGTTGTCACCTTGGATGGACTCGGTAGGCGGTTCTTTTCCTCCGGGCTGGGGGTGGGGAGGAGCTCCACAGTGTCCCTGCGTGGCTTCCAGCTGCCTCACCGCTTGGCTCCCAGAGGCCTGACACGGCTGCCAGAGGAGCAGGGAGGCTGCAGGAAAGCCTCATTCGGCCAGCTCTCAGTCTCTCCTCCAGCAGGCATTCAAGAAAGCTGCACCGTAAAGGCACAAAACACATACACGCAGGTTATATCATAACCTTTTATTAGGCATTCTGGTTGAAATTAGGAATGTCTTTTTCAAGAGAGGCGAGGCTAAACGGTTCAGAGATTGAGGGATGATTTTGGTTCAGTTTCATCCTGCTCACCGGTGGTCGCAAGGATATGATTAGTGAATCTAGGTCAGCATGTTGAATTGGAAAATTAGGGGGTTCCATTCCAAGGAATAGAAGACTCCTTTTTTTTTTTTTTTTGACAAATTGCAATTCCGCTGTATTTTTTTGGGGTGATTCATAGCTTCCTAATTATGAGTAAACAATGATCTAAATGAAAACCATGGCTATGATTATAACCCATAATTTACTTACATTCAAACCAGCAATCATTTGTAAGTAAAGGGTTATACGTTTTATAAATTAAACTCTTGATTTGAGAGAAATTGGTTTAACCGAATGTTCATAGAATCTCAATGCCTTTTAAAATTATGTGTTATTCTGTCTCTTAATGGGATTGTGGAAGCCCTGAATGTGTGCGTGCGTGCGTATATGTCTCCCCTCTTGACCTGTTCAGCTACCAATCAAATGAAACCGTCTCTCCTCTCCACCCCCCGTGCTCCCATTGACATCATACAAGTCGTGTATGTCTCTTTGTGCCAGGGACACAACTTTGGCATCAGGCTCTCTACCACCATGGGTACAAAGGCGCATGCAGCCTCACACTGTAAGACTACATCTCCCAGGAGCCTGTTTGGCTGCGGGAACGTACGTTCATCAGTCTGCGGCCCAATGGATCACCCCGTTGGGGTTTCCTGTTTTTTTGGCTCTGCCAGGAATTCAGCTGATAATGGGAAAGGGCTGGTCTGATTGGGACAGATTGGAGTGCCATGTGTCAGAAGGTAAACAAAGGAGCTAATACTATCTGTTGAGAGACCATTCAATGTCATAGGTCAGATAGAATGAGTCAGGGAGAAAGATAGAAACACAGAGAGAGCGATGACTCTATATTGACCACATGTCACATGGTTTTAACCACCCAAAGCTATCAAAATGTCTGTCTGTGTGTGTGTGTGTGTGTGTGTGTGTGTGTGTGTGTGTGTGTGTGTGTGTGTGTGTGTGTGTGTTTGTGTTTTTGTGTGTGCGTAGGTAAAGGTTCATGTAACTCCAGGTATGAGTCACAGTCCACAAGGGCTGTTGCTTATCCATTCATGAGCACTAACTGTCTCTGACGTATGCCTCCGCGACCATTACACTGAGTCACCATGACGACAGATGCCTCCTTCATTATCTCTCTCCGTCTCTGCACCCTTCCTCACCTCCCTATAAATCTTACACTCTCTTTCTAGCTCTCTCTCTATCTCTCTCTCTCTCTCTCCTCTCTCTCTCTCTTGCTTTCAAATGCCTTTTTGCATCGTAACCATAAGACCTGTTGACGTAGGCTACTGGGAGGGGAAGCAGCAATGAGTCATCAGTAATAATTAAAAACACTACTCATATATGTGTATTTACGTGCTTGTCATAGTGATGTCGGAGTCTATCTTCATAAGTGCATAATGAATCCTTTTCTATGACATTTGTGTGATCCATACAGATAAGTGTAAATTAATTAATCACACAAAATGACACCCATGCAGGTGATAAACATTTGCCACACGCCCCATGGACAAATAGGATTACATTCAACTTCAATGGGTTCTATAGGGAGAAATGCTTGAGGGCGTAAAAGGTTTGAATTGCTTGTATGATGTAATCCTTTTGATTAATTCACAGTACTACACTATTAAACTTGAATAGCAAGCTATACGCACAAAAACAGCATGGCATGTCAATAAAATATTATGCAATCTGTTCTTTAAATGGCACTGTTTGCCAACAAATGCAACTATAATGAAACTATAACACTGTACATAACACAGCCTGTACTGTGCCAATATAATAACATGATTCTCCCTTACTGTAGCTATAAGTATTAACCCATTCTGTGCAATGTGCTCATCATATCATAATGCAATATCAATTTTCATACAGTGGGTAGTTTCATTTTAGCCATTTTATTGATCGGAATTGTGTTTCCACCTTCCCTGATAATTCTCATGCATACAAACAAACTTGTTGATATGGTAACTATATTGTGTTGCATTATACCTGACAGAGCATATAATTATAGTTCAAGGATAATGACTTAGCTTTGTCACTTTGTCACTATTACTGTATATTGGTAGATCTCACACATCAGACAGAATATTATCATTTATTAAGTGACACTACCGACAATTTGACACAGTTGGCATATTCTACATCCTATTCCCATGTCTCTCCTAAAGAGTTACTCCCTGGTCATTTGAGCTGAACTAATGCCCTGTGACGCTGGCAAAGCGTCATTTCTTCCTACATGGAAATGTCATCTTACTGACGCACATGGGGAGCAATGCCGTCACTGGCTTACAGTGGCTTGTAATGTTAGCTGTCTAAACTCACTTGCTCTCCCTTTTGTGTATAGAATGCACATATATGGGAATAATATCTGTGTGCACTTGCTCTACCCTGGAAAAGATTGTCATTGATCCTATTAAATTTGTTTTGTTACCAACATTTTTGCTGAGAAGTCAGTTTGTCTGTTGATTATCACCAAATCTGTGTCCGCTCCATTAGAACACCAGGACTTTTTTCAGTGCTTTTCTACAGTCCAACATCCATTCCACTTGTCCTCTGGTAGTAATGATTGACATGTCTTCATCCTATAACCAATGAGATTGTTCTGTAAAGCTTTGCTGGAAACACGCCTTAAGAATATATGTCCTCAATACCACCTGCTGAAATGTGAACGTTCACCCTACCTAAAATGTACCGTGTCACACAGGTTTAAATCTCAAATTAAAATATTTCTCACATGCGATATTATTGTATTAGCTCAGTGAAACATGTGTTAAGATGTTTCTAGAACTCTCAATTGATAGATCTCGCGGGCATTTGTCACGAACATGGAACAAGCACCAGAATGTTTTAGAAGGCAATTTTATAACAGGAGATATAGGCCTACAGTAAGCAATCAATGTAGTTAATTACCTCAAACATTTGGAAACGGCATTGTTGTTTTTCATTATCTTTGCCATAGCTGAAAGTGCGAAAATAGAAAGAACGACTTTTTCTGCGGGCATGAGGCAATGTCTTTAAATTTAAGACGACTTCATTTGTCAAGATAAAACTTTGACCTTATTTTAATGACAGCTTTGGATAGTCCTTCATTTGACATCTAATCGTATTCTATAATTGACCGTGCTGCTATGGAGTTAGTCGGAGAAAAGCATCGATCTAATTAGAGACATCGACGTATTAGACCCAGCACAACGTCGATGTTTTTTTTCTGATGTCCGACTTATGGGCACTAAAGGCGTTATGCTTGTAACCTTCACTGTGAATGGATTATGTTGGTTGGCTATAGCAGTTCTAATGGAAGTTTACGCAAAGTAACATTAATACGCGCGCACGTGTGCCGTCGCATTCCGTCAACCGGGAAGACGTGCAATGTAGACTTAAAGCCTACAAATTGTAGCCCTATAGGGTGGATGGTGACATCTGCTTCAGTATATATTGGTTTAATAGTCTACTATCCGTGTAGGTATAAGACTAATTATAAAACCATCAACATTTTTAACCCCATCCAGTAATATTTTAGCACAATACCATATGAATTAGGCTAGATCATAACCCGGTTGCCTATAGCTCAATGTATGTTAATTTGTCACAGTGAAGTGTATGAATGACGCAGTTGAATTACAGTGTCTGCTGCTGCGCACAGCAGCCAAACGCGTTCGAAATGGTGAACCGTTTTCCCCATGTTTAATAAAAATTTGTGTTTTGTGCAACGTGGAAGTGATTGTGATTGCGAAGGCAAATATACCAATGGGATTCTACTAGAGTCGTTATACCGGTTGAGTTGATATTTCACTAACGTTTTGTGCTCATTACCTTATAAGGAAAGGCAGTCGTGCCTGTCTGCAATAGGCTGAGCGTTACCGCTGTACAAACCATGCACTTAACCCTTACACTGCCGAATTTTATTAGGTGAGCCATATAGAACAATACACTTAAACTAAACGTGCATCTCCAGCATGTCGCGTGGGAATATATTTAGGCTTTATGTTTCTGGTGTAGCAAACGTTTAACCAGATTATTTTAAAATGAACAAATATCAAATATGTGGTCGTCTAAATCGAGTGCATTATTTGCCGTGTGTGTGTGAGGGCGAGCGAGCGAGAGTGAGAGAGAGAGAGAGATGGTGCGTGAAAATCCTGAAATGTTCCCAAATGATAATCTGAAATAGGCACCGAGCTGTTAGGTTGCGCTGAAGGTTTCTCTGCAGACACGTGGACACTGTGTTCTATAACCTACGGGTGGACTAGGCTACATGAGCTCATGGCCAAGTGGTAACGGAACCGGCCGGTGCCTGTCAGAGTTAAGTATGGTCAAAAAATAACCACGCTGAAATAAACGCCAACGGGCCTGAAACTCAGAAAGAGGACTTTGACCTACATAGGTTATAACCACGGGGCATTTGAAAATCCACCAGAAAAGTCCCCTGCCACGGAAAGCGACACTAGGCCTAGTCTACAATGTGCATCTGAAATCATCTTGTCGCCGATCTTAAGTCAGAAATGATAGAGAAAGCTATTTGTTTTATTAGGCAGAACACGTCATTCACGCGGCGTAGCTTATCATTGTAAATCAAAACATAGCCTACGTGGCTGTTTTAAGATTTTGAATGAAAAGCATTTATCCATTCTACAATTCATAACCGTTAGTTCGATATAGGCCCAAACCCACACGCACAATGAATGCAATAATACATTCATTCAAATATCGAATCTAATAAAAATTGATTGGATAGGCACGGTAGCCTTAAATGCAAACGTTTCATTGGGTTGGCAATTTGAGTCCAAGATAAACTGTACCTATGCCCTTATTAACTCATGGGCGACAGAATAGCTATAGGCTACATTGTCAACCAGTAGGCCTAAAAGCGTACATACGTTGCACATTCTAATGTAGGCGTTTCGAAAAAAAGCCAAACGAGCAGCCTATAAAAATGTAACTACTTTCACAGCACCCTCTTGCAGATCGCTCGCGCTCTGCACATCCATGGCATGAGCAAGAGACACATCACTGTCCCAGCCCCCCAAACCTCCTCCTCCTTCTTCTGACGTCACATCAATGGCTATTTGCATGAAGTGTTTTCTGCTGCAGCTTCTACTCGTGTGCAAACTGTGTGTCTGACTACTCGTGTCCACCGATTCTAAGCGGAGCGCGAGGGGAAGCGGGGGGAGAACCGGAGCGACACAGGGACTCTTGTATCTCGCGTTAGAAAATAGGAGAAGAACGAGTAGGACGCGGGAATCGGGTGTCAGGCACCGTACAGCCTACAAAAAAGCAGGATTTCCTTACAGCGACCATGGAGCTGCCCGCCGCGGGAGAGCACGTCTTTGCGGTGGAGAGCATCGAGAAGAAGCGCAGCAGAAAGGTCTGTGACAGCACCGGGACATGGTGTGGTTGCTTACATTTGCGTATATCGGCATAGTTGCGTGTCGGTTAGTTTTGTGCTATTGTTTATGATATTATGTTATTGGGAATGAATTTACTGTAGCATATAAAGTAATATGTATCTCTGCTCACAGGGAAGGATTGAGTATCTGGTCAAGTGGCGAGGATGGTCTCCAAAGTAAGTCAATAAATATAATTTTAAAACCTCGTAAAATAGTGTGAGTATACATGCGTGGTCCTGGTTGAGTCTGTCTGTGTGGGAGATGTGTAGGCCTACTTCTATGTCCGTGCGTGCACGCGCGCGTTCATGTGGGCGCGCAAATGGGCGGTTGTGCGTGCTTTATTTGCGCGCCTGACATGCTTGCCTCAGGGATCGATGTGGGTTAGAATGTAATACACCACTCTAACTAACAACTGTCTTAAACATATATTTTTATAATAATGTAATAACAGAACCTGCGCCCTTTACAGTCAGGCTTATAAAGTTAGTCATAAAGATGCCAACGCGATTTATTAAGGCATATTGTTAAACCAATATGAGAAATGTACATTACTGCAAATAGAGTGTAGGGACAAGCTATAGGTACCAACAGATGTCCAGCCAACTAGATCAGGCACTTCCAAGAGAGTCCAAGAGAAATGTAAAGGTGTCTGCATAATTCCCTTTTTTGCTAACTATTGCTATCTCTCTTTATTTCCAAAAAGATACAACACGTGGGAACCAGAAGAAAACATCTTGGATCCAAGACTCCTCGAAGCTTTTCAGGACAGGTGAGTTGGAGGGTGGAAGGGCTGCATACATGGGAGATTGTCAATACTATTGATGTCTCTTTTAATGCAGTGACCTGTTGGATCAGTATTGTTCAAGACTACTAGATTTGACTAGTAGCTACTTCAAACATAATATAGCGGATACTCAAACAAATTGTACCAAATGATGATCCTTTTTAGAATGTACACTTCAAGGTGGTTACGATATCAATGGCTTTTTGTTATATTTCACATATGCCAAAGTGCTTTTACTGTATAGAACTTATAGCTACATCTATATATCCTTCTAGTGCCCCCTGATTCCCAGGTTTCATTCACAGCTTACTGTTTATGTTTGGAAACCCAACGAGGCACAAAAGTGCACATGGCTTGGCTGGCGGGAGGAGTAGAGACCCTATGAGGTCTGTAGGGGGAGCAGTAGAGGGGAATGCGACCCCCTCAGCACTCAGGTCCGGGAGATGCATGCACTCCCATACCAAAACAACAACATTTTTGTAATGCTGGTTTCAACCACAAACCGAATATCCTTAATGGGTGTAATTTGTTATGGTCATGGTATATTTAAGGTGTACTGGGGGGAGAATCCTATCCCTGATAAGGGGAATAAAGTGGGCAGAGAACTATAAATCTGATCTTTATGTGCTGTCACAAAGTGTTATATGATACCTTACCAGCTTAACATCCTCTGAGCGTCTAATTGTAGAGGCCCCTACACTAAGTCCGCTGCCATATATACTAGCTGGTCGGCTAAATGCTAAATGGACCTAGGAGAAAGTTTCATAAAGAAAAGTAAACTATCTCTGAAAGGTGTGAAACTGTCATTGTCTTTTCTCTTGCCCTCGTTCACGTTTGACCCCCAGCATCCTTTTTGGGGGCAGCTCACACGGTAAAGCCAAACACCGACCAGGCTTTGCATCTGTTTTCACAATTACCTCTTTCTCTCAAAAGGGGAGAGATTATATGGAAACTAATTGCGTGTCTCTCCAGGGAGCCAAATCGTCTGAATGCCAGGCTATGAAAATACACCGAGTCGTCATTGTAATTAGATGTGAGGGAGGTGGGAGGGGGAGGGTACTGACATCACTCCTGTCTGCGGTATTGAGTTACTGCCTTGGTGAAGGACTTGCTATGAGGCCTAGAAAACCAGAGGAAGCAAAGAAAGGCAGGGCTCTATCTTAGATAGACACACCAAGGAGGAAGAAAGGGAAGACAGTGTGGCACTAATGGAGCATTCTATGTCAGAGTCAAGTCAAGAAAGAAAATAACGGAACAAGCTTGATACAAGTTATTGTTACTAAGAATAATTATGGATTCATATTACGTTTTAAAATAAATTTATTTATACCAAGTGTATCCCATTTTTTATAGAAAGATTCTGTTGCCATGCAACTACAAATTGCACTGCTTTCAATAAGTGTTTGTTATTATTGCCCCTCTCACAGGGAAAGGCAGGAGCAGCTCATGGGATATCGCAAGAGAGGACCAAAACCCAAACACCTCCTACTTCAGGTGAGGCTTTTCCCTAGATAATACTATCGTTTTAAATTCAGCATTTGGCAGAAATTTCATGCGTAATTCCCCATGCCCACCCATATTACAATAGCACACTATGGTATATACTACATTTTTGTTGTCTCAGTATTTGCGTAATATCTTCACTATGCTCATTGTAAGACTAATATTTTTTAAAGAAATGTATGTATTGACTCCACCATTGCTGGTCTCACAAGTCTCTATTTTTGCATACCCTCAAAAAAACCTAGTTTCTTTGATTAGGTAGATTTTAATGTAGGTAGTACCTTCTCATTGGGCAGTATATACTAGAATCTGATCATATGTATCACAAATAATAAATATGCTCAACTGTAATCTGTATTGATTTTAGGATGAGAGGCATTCTCTTACCAAACAGTTGCTGAATGACTGTGAATACTACATCTAGTGCATCAATCACAAAACCAAAAGGCCAAGGCAACCCCTCAGAGGCGAGTTTTTGTTCCTCTCAGGAGGGTGTTGGTGGTTACACATGGGATAAAGTCAGGGACGATACACAAAGCCAGCCAGTGACATTCCTCTGAGCTGAGGTCACAGCCATAGGAGGCACATTGAAATGTCACCCCGATGGCTGTGCGAGTGGCTGAAAGGGACATACATGAACTGTAGGAGGGCTGTGTGAACATGGATGAAGGCCTCTGAAATAAACAGTGCATTGGTTTGGGCCTCAGAAGAACCCATTTTGACATTCCAACCAACAACACTTTAATGCTTCTCATTGGCCCCCACTATGTGTTTTTGTTCTACGCCAGTATTGGTATATTGTAGGCACTGTTAGGTTTGTTGATTTTGTGTTGATTATCATATCTTGGTCTGAAGAAGTCACTAGTAATAAACTAGTTTGCATATATTTGCATATCCTGAAGTCATTACTAATAGATTGTCTTGTTTGTCAGGTTCCTTCGTTTGCCCGGAGATCCAGCATTCTGTCTCATCTGCATGAGGATTCCCTGGATGATGACAGCTGCCAGAAGGCCAGCCCCATCCAAATGTTGCACCCCCAAACCCAGCAGTACCAGCTGAACAGCAAGAAGCACCACCAGTACCAGCCCCTATGCAAAGAGTCTGAGGGAGAGCAACAAGCCAATGGCAAGAAAAAATACTACTACCAGCTCAACAGTAAAAAGCATCACCACTACCAGCCTGATCTCAAAATGTATGAAGCTCCACACACCAAGTCCCCAGATGCCAAAGCTACAGATATTGCTAAGCAAGGTTGGAACCTACCACTAGCGCTACAGCAAAAGTGGGTCCGGGACAAGGATTCTGGCTGCCTGACTAAAGTCAAAGATATCACCATGGAGCTAAAGAACCTACCAGCAGATCTCAATGGACACAAAGAACCAGACAATGTTAAAATCGCTTCTAAAGAACATGTCCCACCACTGGACAATTGTGCCAGCAATGGCAAACTAAAGATTGTCAAGAATAAAAACAAAAATGGACGGATTGTTATTGTGATGAGCAAGTATATGGACAATGGAATGCAGACAGCTAGAATTAAGAATGGAGATCCTGAAACTGCTGACCAACCACCACCGCAAAAAGACAATGGCCTAGAGAACCACCTTGAAAAGATGAGACTTGTCAAGAAACTTGGTCTCATGAATGGATTTGCAAAAAGTCCTGAGCACAAATCAAATGTTGTCTCTGGAAATGTTGGAAGTTGTTCTAGAGAACAGGAGAAGTGTCCTATAATGACGCCTACTGTGACGGAACAGGGTAAACATGTAGAGGTCAGAGGTCAAAAGCGGCTTCCAACAGATCAACCTTTACAACTGACAACCAAACCTAATCTAGTCTCCAGGCCTTTGGAACGTGGGGATTCCTCACCGACTGAAAACCGGGAAAGCCAGGGTAAATTTGTAGGACTCAAACGACACCTCTCTGAAGCAGACAAGGAGGATCACAGTGATAGTAAAAGGTTTCTTAGCTCTGGGAGTATCTGCACTTTGGACGTTGTATCTTCACCAACTCATATCATTAGTGCTGACCACAATGGCCACCCAAGTCAGCTTTTGCACCAGGACTATGGTCACGCTGACCAAGAGGAACCTATAGACTTACGAATTGTGAAGCCCAGACCTGAGGAGTCTATCGCCATAGTGACCCAGGCTGAAACACTCACACAGTCTGAAACACACACACCAACACAGGCAACTGCAGACACACAAAAGATGGCACAGGAGGAAAAAGGAGAGGAAAGTTCATCCTCCAACACAGAGCTGAGAAACGTTGATCCATTTTCCTCTTTCAAGCCGTTCCTTGGGAATATCGTCATCACCGACATCACTACAAACTGTCTAACCGTCACGTTTAAGGAATACGTGACTGTGTAGTTAAGGTGGATACAAACGGCTGCATATTTGTAGAAATGTACATGGAATATATTTGTATTTTCAGATGCTTGAATGTATAAAACAAACCCTTGGGATTTTTCATTTTGTAATGAGTCAGAAAGACTCACATTTGGATCCTTTATTCAGTTGATGGCATACATTATTGTTATTTCTTCTGGGTGTTATTCTTATCAAAATCATATGCAGTATCTAATTTCAACTTTTTTTTCAAAATTGAATTCAGAAGAAATTTTGATTTGGCCCAAACTGTCAGAGCTAATCGATGAAGCACTTATTCCTGTAAATATTAACTTTTCTATGGATTCAATTACATTTTGATATATAAACTTAAAAATGTTAGAAAATATGTATAATAAGAATTTTGTAAGGAAGAAAAATTATATTGAAACATGGTAAACTACACTGTTTGTTGTGTGTGTGTGTGTGTGTGAACAGAGGGAAAGGTTTAAACTGACATGCATAGTATGCATAAAGGGTGAGGCCTGAGTAATTTTATATTTTTATTATTGTCAACACCTAAAATCATCTTTTCTCCTAGTAATTCCAGATAGACCAAGAGCTCATATCTTGGCTGTCATAGAACTCCACTGTTGTCCAAAAAACTACTAAAACAAGTCAGAGCCATACTGTTGCTGAGTTCATCAGTACAATAAACAGGAGCAATATACTTTTTTGCTGTCATGTTACTGTTACTGCATTGCCTGTGTTCATTGTAATGAATATTGATGTTGTCCAAAGCAACAGAACAGCTCTGTTACATGTTTAAAAGGTACACCTCCTTGATTTCTGTCCGCAATTACCATTGTGGTTCAAATCACTTACAAAAACATATTGTTTTGGTCTGATACTCATGCCCATCCCAGTGCTGATTGGCTTCCACTAGTTAGTATAGGAAAAAACTTTAGTTTTTGTTGACAATAAGAAATATATAAAAGGATAATGACCATACCCTTTAACAAGCAGTTAAGATAAATGTGACAATAAAGAAAATTGGAAAAATTGATGCTTTCAAAAAAAGATTGTCATTGGTAAATGTTTGGTAGTTTATATGCTTTTTTCACAACTTTTATTGTGATTTGGTTTGTGTTATACCAAGCATGCTTCAGGCTTGCCAAAGTCTGACACTAAGCACAAGTTACATCTGTTAAGACAGAGAGAAATTCAGCACTGACTGTGCACTCTATATTTAGTGAAGCTTTTAGGTAAAGGCTTAAACACATTGTGAGAACCTTTCATTTGTATTTCATTCAGCACTGCTCTGTACATGACTGAATTTCTTAGCTTACATTATTTCAGTCCCACCACGATGGAACTTGTCCTGTTACTTCACTCTGTCATTGAAGTCCTGTTGAAATGTGTAGCTACTGTATATGTAGGTCTATGAGTTTAAATGTTTTTCATGGGCCAAT
This sequence comes from Percopsis transmontana, assembly GCA_025447815.1. NCBI lineage: Eukaryota > Metazoa > Chordata > Actinopteri > Percopsiformes > Percopsidae > Percopsis > Percopsis transmontana. The sequence goes on from JAOEHI010012695.1 coordinate 13,555, forward strand.
ATATAAGAATGGAACTTTAAAGATGTTTATTTTGTGCAATTTGTCAAGACATTTGTAATTTAAATTCTTGTCATTATAATTCGGTTACTTGGGTGTCCTGCAGCTTCTTACCGCTCACTAGTTTGTTTAGCAAGTGGTTTCAGCACTAAGTAGCCTAATGGTTTGGTTGTCCATAAATGTATTTTAACTGCTCTGTTAGACGATCTGGCACATTGATGTTTCTGTGCAGATTAAATTGAAAGGCTTCCAGTGATACGTTTTTGCAATAATAAAATTGCTTTCAAAAAGTATTTGCATTACCTTAGAGAATTTTGTTCATAGCAACTGAATAGGCCTATAGCCTATGCCTATAGCAAATACTTGACATTAGGCTACTTTCACATTTAATTTTTCGCTACTACACTATAGCGTGTCCTCAGAGGTGACTAAATATGCAGGCCTACTGGTGGTTGTTTTTGACACTGTACGCTTTTTTATAGGCTTTCTAAGTAGGCCTATATGTTACCAACCAAAACCACTTTCTGAGAATAGACGGGCGTCATCTCACGGTGGAGCCTATAGGCTACGACCACTATCGATTATAAAAACACGAACCGACGATCGCATAAACCAGCTGCCGTAGTTTGTGGTGTAGTGTTTTAGCGCCACAACATAAACTTTAAATTTACATTTTTATGTCAACTTTATATGTCAAAATTATTTTGTAGATTTTGTAGAGTTTTATTCAGTGTAAATATTACCTTTATAAAAGTAAGACAATCAAACGCCATAGGCTACCATTGGTTACAGCCCAAACCTGTCCACTTTATTGAATCTGTGCTGTAGGCCTATGTGGGGATTTATCTACCTTAATGGGCAAATGACACCAGAAAAAAGACAGGAAACTGATTGTTTCGAAAAGCAGAATGGGTTCAGATTTTGCGGTATAGGACAACCTCAGGTGTCGCTTTATAAGTTAAAGTTACATCCAACACCGAAATGAGGAACCAATTGGTCGGGCTACATGCGCACACAACCTGTGGCTGAGGAAGTATGAGTCTAAATCATCAGACATTAGGCTACATATTAGGCCCCTGTGCATCATTTTTCATCTTTTATGGGTGATTTGCTAAATAGGCCAGTTTAACCATATAAAAGAGCCTTCAACCTGCTTTCAATTGAGTAGGTCTACATTGTTCTGGAATGGCGAAAGAAGTTGTTATTTTATATGTAGGCTATATGATAGGCTATGTCTTATGTAGCCTACCCCGTTGACGGTGATTATTTTTACATTGTGGGCTACATAGGCTAAATGACTAATCGAAAAATAACAAAATAACTTGATAGCAATGTATAATCTACATGTAACAGGCATGGATTATAGGCTAAACTGTGACAGACACACATCTGGTTAATTACAGAAAGCAACGCTGACACTGTAACCCAGCAATGACTCATCTTCCAATTTCAATTTCGAGATTAAAATGGCCGTGCCGCTGCTGGGCTATTTTCTGTAATTTCCAATGCTACAGCACACACCCGCGACTTAAATTTGCTTTAATGTGAGAACGACCGAGAAAATTGCTGTCCTCCTCCAGTCTATCCATTTTATTTTCTATCGAGTGTTTATCTGACGCCTTGCATGCACTGCGGTTGACAAGTAGGCTAAGCCTAATTGCAAATTCTCAAATGTAGGCTACAGGGCAGTTTTTGATCAAGTCGTTTAACTGGATCAAATAATTTGACTTTCGCAAATCTCATTCAGTGACGTCAGCAGTGCAAAACTTCATCGACATATAGCCATACCTATCCTAATAGATTCGACTGTTGTAGCCTATGTTCAAGATAATGTTATTTTGTTTGTATTTTCTATGTGCTGAATGTGGCAATTTCAACATCTAAATGCGTTACGCATAAAAGAAAATGCCTAAAGAAGGCCAATGCCAGTCGATTGATGGGGCAGCCCCTCAAGCTATTCATGATTTGGATTGTTCTTCTTCCTTTTTCTTTGCTTCATATGTTGAATTTGTAAAATGCTGGGCCTCTAGTATAGGTCTACTCTGCCAATGGATAGAGGTGGCATTTATAATTTCAGCAAATAATTGAGTTGTTTGTCAATTTACCAACGTAGCCTATAAGGCAATGGTTTAGAACGGCTAAAGGACATCGTTAATAGGACTACATTAACCGGCGATCATGTAAACCAAATAACCTAAGGCTCGATCCATACGCTATATGTGCAAGTGTTTCATATTTTCTAGTGAGGGTTCGACATAAAAATGAAGCTTATAGTCTAAAATAAAAACAAACCCTATGGTATTTTGCAATTTGTAGACTATTAGCCTATTTTGTTTGTAGTGGCAATTAGCTATTCAATAGATAATCAATGGCCATAGGTGACATCGAACGACCAACGCACTGGGCATGATATGGAAGTGCACCATTTTGTGAAAAAATTATCCCATCGTTGCCAGGAATAATAGCGAGGGGATGCAGACATATAGGCCTACCTATAGGCTACGCGCCTTTCTCAGATGCTATTAAAATTGATGTAGCCTATAACCAGTATCCCGTGTGCGCGCCCGGAACTGTGGTTGCCCAGATACAGACTAACCAATCGGCTATAGCCTGTAGGTCTTCCAAGCTCCCATATATGCTACGGCGGTAACACTGCTGCAGTTGCGGCGAGACCAATCGCATCCTGCCACACCACAGAGTCCAAAGAGCCATTCATAGGCCCATTCCTCGACGCATTGATGCATTAGACTATACATTCGATGTTATAGGAATATGCACGATAGGCTATTATAGATATAAACTAAAAATCTACGGATTAAGTTCAAGGTTAAGCACGGAATAAATCAGAAAAAACACAGTTATCCGCGATATGTTAACCTAACCCTGTAAAGTAGGGTATTTTATACATCTGGCTCTCTTTAATGCTTCTGTCCACAAGAACATGCATCTCCTCAATTAGAAACAACAGGCAAACTAAAATGATTGCAGGGTATAGGTGTTTCGGCATGGTTACACTGCTAGTCATATAGGCCACCATCAGGCCTATTATTTTTGGGGGTATAGCCCATAGCCTGTCCCCGGCCCCGCTATAGCCCATTCACACTATTTTTAAATTGATTTATGGCTGTTTCTTTTTCTTAAGACCAAATTTAAATTATGTGATAAGATTGTTAAACCCGTAGGCCTATCCAATTAGCCTATTTCATTAAAATAATTCGGAAAACCAAGATACGTTTGGCACTGTATAAACTAGGCATATAGCCTATGTCTTCACATTAAAAAAAATAGAAAAGAAGCTCTGACCAGAAGATGATTAGGATTAGGCTACCTACAACATTATTCACCACACGTTAGATGGTCTATGGTCTACAAGGCCTACCTCTCACGATTTATTGAACCGGAGAATATCCCTCCCTAACTGTGTTGGGAAAATATAATAATCCATAGGCTACCCATAGAGATGCATTACAAATGAGCTGAGCTACCAAGTGTAGCAGGACCATACTGAACCCCACACTTGGCTGTAAATCAAAGGGTAGGCCTATAAATGCTGCACAAATATTTTCGAAACAATGGTCTACAGAGCTATGCTATATGCTACTATTACATGTAGCCTATTAGCCTATTACATTCACCAAAAAAAGAGGTAATTTTGTCATTGAAGTTGAAGCATCAACTGAAAATTTGTCAATTAAAAATAGGCCTAGCCTATATCCATGATAATATTGTTGTAAATTATAGCCTAGTAATAACCTATAAGCCTATACGACATTTTTTGTAATGAATGAAATTGATTTTCATGAACAGTAGCCTAGCCTGCAAATTTAAAATGAGTCAGATTAATTAGAAAATGTATTCCATAACAATGTAGGCTATATTTAAAATTATTATATTTGTCTACTACAATTAATACAACTAGGCTATAGCCTAATAGTAGGCCAACTACTTGTAGTAGGCGCAGCAGTAGACCTATAATAATTACCCATCTAAAAAGTATTATGAATACTAACGGCATTAACAATAATAATATTAGTGATAGGCCAAATATAAAAGAAAAACACAGGACTGTTTCAATTATATGCTGGCTAATAGGGCAACTTAATGCTTAGACCTATTTGTTTAAAGCTTTAATAGAGAGGGATGTTTCCCTATGTTTAACATAAATATTCACGAAATATCTCCATTTTGTAAAATAGGCCTATAGAAGATTATGTCATGCATAGGTTCCATGCGACATATACGCATGGTGCCTTTAAATTTTTTGAGAAATGTCTAATTGGTTTCTATTTGAGGAAAAAATTTATTACAACACAAACGAATATGCATAGCCCATTTCTAAACTTTTTCGTTTAAAAATATTCGTCAATTAGGTGCGTGGAAAACGTCACGTAGCTAGGCACATTTTAAAGGTAACGTTAGCCTGTTTAATAGTAGATTAGGCTACGCTAAGAATGATATTAAAAGGACGTGTGTAAATTATAACACCATAACACAAAAAAGTAGTTTTTAGGGATTTTGGGAAACGGATGAACAGACAGTGAAATGACTCGACCCGACTATGTTAAGAGCAGCCCAATTAAGGCTATCTAAAGATCTTTATCAAAAGAGTTTTCTCATTTCTTAGGTCTACTCATTAGACTAAGACCGGTTTTCTATAGGCTAGGCCTACTCGGACCTTTTGCCTCTCGCATAATTACCAAAATTTTAGATAAAGGTAATTCATCTTTTTTTGTAATTATAGAAGATGTCTTCTACTGTTCTGCAAGGCAGTTGACTACGGATAAAAAAGACTAACGTTACATGGTGATAAACACATGGCTGGATAGACTGTGCTGAAAACTGTTAATATTTTTTTAGATGTTTCCACCTTGTATTGAATCAAGATTGATTATATGTTCTAGTTTTGCTTTTTCCATTGCTAATGACTGATCGCTCTGTTTTGTTTGACAAGTTCCTGATGATCTCAAAATATTGCGCGAAATTGATCCACGGCGCCAAAGCCACCATTTTCCCCAAGAATTCACAAGTAGACCAAACGCTCCTCCTCCTCGCTTAGCAACCCCGAGCACGTAGCAACGGCTAAACCAATGGGTGTTTGGTAAACGGTTCCACCGACTGTGGTTCCTTGGCAACGCAGTAAAAATGTGGTGACGTCTTTTCTGTTCAAGAGTATTATGGTCTGTCGGGAATTCAGTCCGCGAGAGTAGAGACTCGAGAAAAATATCTTTCCAGCTAGCGTTCACCAAGCTAACGGTAGGTAGACAGAGGTAAACATGGAGCTGTCCGCCGTTGGGGAGAGGGTGTTTGCCGCGGAATCGATAATCAAACGGCGGATAAGGAGGGTAAGTGGGAGACAATACACTGCTTTGCTGCCTCACATGCATTTAATACACCATAATCTCACAAATGTTGATTTGCCAGCTAATCAAGTGGTCTCTTTCTATTTCTAATGGCACGCAGGGTCGAATGGAGTATCTAGTGAAATGGAAGGGCTGGTCTCCGAAGTAAGTCACGCTTTTTCATTTGCATATTTACACGTCTTGGCTGAGATGTCGAGCCGATTTTATTGGCGTGCGCTCTCGTTAGCTCGCTAGCCAGCCATCTCGTTAGATGGCAAAGTAATCGTAGCACGCTGAAGACGTTAGCTCGAAAGCTAACGCTATGGCCATCTACAGCCAATGTCCAATGTGTGTAGGCTACATTGTGGACAGGTGTCGTGCCAAAATTGCCTCCCCCACTCACACTCCCTGCCGAAATAGTTATTTTGCCTACAGTAGCCAGTGCTTCTTTTTCGATAAGACAAGAGTAGACTATTTTGTAGAGCCATTCAACGTTCTTGGTAGAACTGCCAATTAAAACTAACTGTAGCATAGCCGTATAGGAAAACATAGCCTAGCCTACATAGGCCCACTAACTCATGTTATAACAGGTCAAACTAACGGGGTTACTAACAGTCAACTACAATTTGATAGGGTATATTTTAGCAGGTGTTGGCGTTCTCGTTGTACTGTCGAACGATTAAATCCATGTTTAATTTCTTAGATACAGCACTTGGGAACCAGAAGAGAATATATTGGACTCTCGCCTGTTTGTGGCCTTCGAAGAGAGGTGAGATGTTTTGACTGGCCTTGATATGGAATATATAGGCATATCCTCCGCATTGCCTTGACTGTCAAAATGTGTTTCTGCGGCTGTTTTTGTAGGGAACGAGAAAGGGAGCTTTATGGACCCAAAAAGAGAGGACCAAAACCGAAGACATTCTTGCTCAAGGTATATTATTGTATTAACTATATCACCATATGAGAATCTGTTAATGGTGAAAGCTTTTAAACATTCTTTATTTGGGAAAATAATTCTTCAAGCGTCTATATTTTTTTATTTCGTTATGGCCTATTTCTTTTTCTAAAGTGCGTTATTGAGCCGAGTCCGACCAATAGCCTAGTCTGTTTTTGTAAGTTTGAGTTAGATAAAAACATAAAATCTTCGATATATTTGTTCTGTTATTTTCTAATCGAATCAATTAATTTACTCTATTGATAGTCAATTTACAAATACAATTAGTGTTGATAGTCCTCGTTTTATTAGACAATGATGTTTATTGCTACCACTGTGTCAAGTGATTAATATCTGCCAACCAGACATTCTAGATTTATACAACAGCAAACAAATATTAATGGGTTACAAAGAAATAGAAATTATAAAAAAAAATCTCCTTGTAAAAATAAAAACCTATAGCCATATATATTTTTATGTAATTGTAGCATAGGCTAATAATATTGTTGGCACACACCTTTTTTATTTGACCATTATTAGCAGTTTTTAGTGACTTTCAGGTGTCAAGACATCTAAGGAATAAATTGATAAAGTTAAAATATTTATTGTCATAATTCTTAATTTTCATATATTTATTTTTCTTCTAATAGGCCCAGGCTAAAGCTAAAGCAAAGTCATATGAGTTTAGGAGTGAGGCAGTCCGAGGGATGCGAATCAGCAGCCCAACTTTAGAGCCAGTGGTCACCCCCAGGGCCAGAGAGGGTCTGAGAGCTGTCGTACCCACCATCTTTCCACCTAGCACTGTCAACCGCGGAGAGAGTGTACGAGTCCGACCACCAGAACTGCCCCGGGGGCACCGACCACCTGCTCTCCACCAGACGGGCCCTGATGGATTCATCCACATGCCAAAAAAAAGAGGTCCAAAGCCCAAACTTCGCTTCAGAGACAACCCCATCAGTCCTCCAGTCTCTGAGCCCCACAAGAGAAAAGCCGAGGAGCATGTGAGCTACAGCCCCAGCAAATTGGCCAAGCTTCAAACAGGCGAACAGCGGGGTTCAGAGATGAGACTATTAAAACTGTCTCACAGATACCCAGACAATCACGGTTACACGCACAAGCACCACCACCACCATCACCACCACCACCACCACCACACGCACATGCGCACTATCTCCAGCCACAGCCTGCACACTCGCAGAACAGATTCGGAGACACACAGGACAAAGGATGGCTCCAGCTACTTGGCTCCCGCACACTTCAAGCACCAGTCTAAATCCAGCCAGGGTCAGCCCTCTCAGCTGTTACAGCCTGAAAAACCTTCATTCTTGGATAGGCCTTCCCCAACGAGGCTGGCCAGTGACATGGACGTAGTGGCGTGGCGACCATCCCTTAGCGATGTGGAAAGGGTCCTGGTCACAGATGTGACCGCCAACCTTTTGACTGTCACCATCAAGGAAAGCAGCACTTCTCAAGGGTTCTTCAAAGACAAAAGATGATTTCTTTAATTTAGGCTTTGTTCACTTATACTGCATTTTTCTCAGATTTGCATACAAATTATTTTGAAGTTTATAGGATATTGTGCGATAATTACAACAGATTGTGCATATGTGTATATTTTAAAGTTGGATGTGTATTTAAATTAATTTTTTTTTCTTCATAAATTTGGTAAAAAAAGAGTTACATGCTGTACAGAGCTTGTAAATTTTACTTTCTATTTTTCGAATGTAAAATATGTTAAAAAAAATCTTACCATTATATCATTTACCATTGTTGAGAGTACAACCGTAAAATTTGATATAACAAATATAAAAAATGTACCAATAAACAGACAAATTAGGCTACATAATCCCATTACACGAACCTACCTATTCAATATATGCGGGTTGAAACATTATCTTTCTGCCTGTAAATTCTAGATTAAAAAAATAAAAATAAAAACCTTTTCTCAAAATAATCCAAGAAATTAAATCTAATGGTTATTATAAAGTAGCCTATTTATCATAACAGAATGTTGACCTTTTTAGTGTCAGCATTAACGTTTTATAATCGAAGCGCGCAAACGGATTTGAAACGAGGTAGCCTATTCATCTATTCATTTTTTTCTGTTAAAAGCTACGGTATACTCACATTTCATAGGCATCGTTCATGAACATTTTTTTGTAAGAATATTCACGGAATGTGTGTTATTTTGCCATTATTCGCTTTTAAATAAATGTAGGCCTATCAATTATTTTATAATTTCCATGTTGTTCTTTTCTATCTTCTAGCCTATGCCTACAAGATAGAAACAACGGCGGGAGTCGGGTTTATTTTTTTACAGTTTAGGCATGGGTCTAAATCTTACAATCTGACACTGTGTAGTCTTACATAAACCTATTGTAAATTATGTTATAGAGGGTGTAATGTGCACCATATGTAATTTATGCCTATAGTAAGCTACATAGCCTGGCCGATATTTGGGAGATCAAGAAAAAATACGCTTAAATGATTAGGCCTACCTCTTCTTCTCTTATTGAAAGCATAGATCTCTAAATCATGTTAACATTTCAGTATCGTAGGCAACCCTGATTAATTGCAATAGACTATTGCAACTATTTATACTTCATCAGCCTACCTGGAGTGAAACTATCAATCATGAAATCAAATTTGGTTGCATAGGCCTATATATCCAAATAAGATGGCTATTTAGACCTAATTTGCCAAACATTTGTCTCGACAATTTCAGTGTCTTGGTAGCTAAATCTGGAAGGCCAATGGCATACTTTATTTGCCTTTATGGATGTCATTGGCCAATGCATTTTCTCTTTGTGCTGTTGACCTGCAAGGCCGTTCAGATTTACAGAGTCGATAGGCCTATCGTTCAAACAACATCTATAGCCAACCATTCAACCTCATGCGTTTAGCTATAAAGATATGCCCTTGGTATTCTCAAATCTGGAGTAGGCCACATAGACTAGGCTACATCCCATGACTCAAGTTAGGCGAATCGAAAATTGAATGTCATCTACGAATTAAATAGGCTATTCATCACCATGGATAAGTTGAACGACAAAAGGCCTACGCATGAGCGCTAAACATGAAGTAGGCTAACGGTTTGACTGCGTAGCCTACACATCTCATAAAGCGTGCCACAGTGTGGACAGGCAGTAGTGTTGAGGTCAGACAGGTTAGGCTATTAACTGGATCCCCGAGAGGGAACTGATTATTTTTTCATTCTCTCATCACGTAGGCCTAGTCGCCGTTTCAGAGACATAAATAACGACGAGCAAGCAGTCGTGCGTTTATATATTTTTTATTGCTAATAAACATGACATTGTCTTCCATACATAATTAAACAACATATCTAGGCTACATACTTTTAGATTGCAAACTATAAGGTTATACGTGGTGGTTATGGGGGGCTCCTTTTCAAAATTGCTTATTGAGTCTTGTGTCACCGTCGAAGTCAACAACTGCAAATCTCTGTTAAAAAGTAAAGGGGGCGGTTAAATTATGTAGCCTACCACAAGTTCTGTTCTCTCAGTCTAATAAGATAACTGGATAGCCTATTACATTAATATAACTTTGTTAGTGAAAAGTTCAAAACATAACAGGTTGGCAGAATAAAACAAATGTGCGTGCGTGTTGTAGGCCTGTGTGCATGCGTGCAAGAGAGAGACCGCGTGCGGCGGTGAAAGTGAAAACGAGAATGTGTGTGCTCGTATTTGTGTGCCTGTGAAGCGGAATGTGGGGTTGTTCTTTCCTGTCTGTCAGTTATTTGCCATGCATCGCACAATGCTGCTGTGCAGTGTGTTTGGGATGGTGGGCATGGACCTCTCTGGTCACTAGACGGGGGAGCCGTAGTTCCTGTCACAGCGAGGGTAACAGTGAGGGTTCTGCCAGTGTTCCATGTTGATCTCCTGGGCCCTCAGATCCAGAGCCTGCATGTGGAGCAAGTGCTCCTGGAAATGGGAGAGAGAGATAGCGATAGAGAGGAAGAGAGAGAGAGAACAAGGTAAAGCAGTATACTTTTTGATCCAAAATAAAAATGTGCCACTCGTTTCTCTTTCTGTGCACTCTTTGCTAAAGATTATAAAAAGCAATAATAATAATAATAATAATAATTTTAATATTGTGATCACTGAGGTAAAGAACAAGGGAGGCATACAGTTGAATTTGCTGCAAAAGAATGAATCAATAAAGGCGAATCACCATCCCAGTGAAACTCCACTGAGTCTGGCCTGATCAAACCATCACACTATTTTCACAGAGGCCCTATATACCTTTGATTCATGTCGGTGTACTTTTCTAATTCTCCGCATTTTTAGAAAAGAATGTCATCTTTAGTATTTGTTTATTAGTGACTTCAAATCCAATCTTTGCGCCTTTATCAAAATATTTAGCTGGTTAGGCTGGTGGACTGCAGTCAAAAGGTTATGAGTTCAATGTAGGCTACTGTATATTTTACAGTTATTAATCCATTTTGATTTAGCAATAGATGGTCATTTGACCTTTTGGCATGACCAAAGAATATAGCTAGAACAAGGTCCAGAATGACCAGATTTGCATAATAGAAGAAATAATAGTTTTCATTGTGAACATAAAACAATTCCAATTATTCTCAGTAAAATTCCCATCAGACGAAGAATGAAAGAAATTCTTTTTTACACGTCACATACCTTGCATATGCGTTTCCCATTATTAGAGAGAGATGAGCGTGTTTTATTGTTATACCGAAAGGCCTATTCAATTCCTTATGAGCGTGTAATAGTGGTTGGAACTGCTCTTTGCACTTTGAACCTTACTCTCATGGGCTCATCAGGGTAGCCAGGCTTCACTGGACGGTCTTGTCTCTTGCTGCGGAGAAGTTGCTTAGCCAAGCTCTCCTTAATAATAGGGTTGGCATCTAGGGAAAGAATGACCTTTTTTCAACTACAAATTAAGCCTTAAAAATCATCAGTGAATGGTGGGGAAGTTTGTTACAGTTACATCATTTAGCAGATGCAGGACAAGTTTAAACAGGTTTGTTTAAACTTGTTTATACATGCACGTACACACTTACCTTTCACTCACACTTGTTTACCATATCACACACACACATACACGCACGCTCACTGGTCATTGCAAAGCACGGACTCTGTCAATGTCTCTCTCTCCTCAGCCCTTACCCAGTGCACCATTACAAAGTTCCCATTCATCCTCCCCTCTCCCAGGGGAGCCTGCCTCGCAGAGCGCGTGACCCCACAGAAAGGGCTGGCCCGGGCCTCTCCTCTCCCTCCCAGAGCTAGCGTGTGTGAAAATAGACCTAGCTCTATCAACACAGACCCAGGCCTGGCTGTACCCCTCACTCACACTGACGTGGCAAAACACTTATATATATTCAACCCAGATCCTGGTAAATGTTGTTATTTTAAGCAGAATTTCAGGCAGATGCCATTATGTGACTTTCTGCAATGACATCAATTAATACATGCATATTAATCCTATTGCAATAAAATGCTACTATCAGCAAAGAAAATATATTATGGCGAGTTAGGTGATTCAGCTATGAGGTCACGGATAAATCAACCAACAACAAACCAAAAACCAACAACAAAAATTTACCATCACCTTATGTTAGTCAATATTGTTATGCTTGCTTGTTTTTATTTTTTAATTCCCTAATCACAATATAGTTTAGTTTAATAATTGACATAGTCATATCTATTTATGGTTAGCTGTGAATTCTGAATCAAAGCATCAGGCAATTAGTTGTAGTATTTTACCTGTGTGGATGGTCAACAAGAACAAACAGATGAAAAACAACGCAAAATTCATCTTGTTCACCTTTCCTGCTTTCCCTTCTTCTGCACTGAGAGCTCGTCCTGCTGGGGTGATGGTGTAAAGTCTCTTCCTACGTCATACAGAAACAGGCATGCACAAATGACATAGAGGCCCTTTTGCATACCAATCGTTAGGAAAATATTTTATCACTTTATCACATAAGTTAGTATTAAGTCATACATTTTGTAGGATCATAAATAACAAATGTCATCCATTAGGGTTTGAGAAATTACTGAAATTCCTGCACCCGTATGCCACTGCCTAATATTTGAGTTACAGTACGCTACATTATTAGACATTATTGCAACGGCACAAATGTCCACTAGATGGAGATACAAACACTCGAAGGCCTAGATGATGTTTGTGTAGCCGATAAACCCGGTCTACATGTAATATAGATTTACAATATATAAATATATATTTGGGTTAAACAAAATTATTATTTAATATATATATACATATGCAACCGATTTGGCCTAATTGTAAAGACTGTTACTTCTGAGACCTGGGCCTCCTCAAACACATTCCTGTGTGCGGCTGGAACGTGTGCTGCTCTAATTACGGCAAGATTATGATACATTTGGATTAACTCTATCTAGGCCACATATGAGTTTAATGTCTTCTAAAGAAGTTGTCAGTATCATCCCATTATTAATATTTAGCACGCTGTTTATTATTGGATGAATAATTTATTAATTAATTCATATTATATTTCCCACCCTTTTATGTATGTATGTATGTATGTATGTATGTATGTATTATATCTATGTGTGGATTTAAGGATGAATCTGTAGTCTACATGCCAATAACGTCAGGGCTAGACGTCAAAGTGTGTCATTGTTTCCGTTTCCGCAAATTATTCTATGCAGTCTATGCACCGCATAAGGCAAGAGTATGTAGGGTTCTACTTTAAATTGCTTTGCAATTCCATAGCTATTGGTATATTTCTTCTAGATATACACGTGAGAATGAGCGCATCTAAAAGAAGTCGGCGCATGCGTGCTGCGGGGCTGGAAGGAGAGGGATTATCTAAAAATTAGCGACCAAGTCAACAGCAGTCTACATCCACATCAGGATTTGAAGCAAGGTTAACGAGCTAGCTGTCTAAAGACGGTAGTATCTTTTTTTATTAAGTAATTGTATAAGACTAAAAGTCGTTACTTTCATTATGTGTTGTGCAGTGAAATCATGCGTGCGTTCATCGCACAGTCGGATGTTGTGTTTACATAATTCGCTGGACAACTGAGTTCCCGTCCATTTCGTCTGTTCGGGCGAACGTCATGTAACGTTACATGGAGGGGGATCAGGTTAACGAGTACCGCGGATCGCGGGAGGAATGGACACTACTGTTTTGGACCTCCCTTGCAGTAATAGTACCAGTCATTATCACGTTATGGTGCAATGCCCAGCGGTCCAAACGGAAAATACACATGAAAGACATATTTCGCAAGAGCAAACACGGCTGGCACTACACGGACCTTTTTAATAAACCAACATACTGTTGCGTTTGTTCCCAACACGTTCTGCATGGGGCCTTCTGTGACTGCTGCGGGCTGTGCGCCGACGAGCCTTGCTTGCGTCGGGCCGATCGGAGTCTACTTTGCAAGGAGATAATGACGCCTCCTCGGCCTGACGGAAAATTGGAGCACCGCTGGGTTCGGGGAAATGTTCCTCTCGCCAGTTATTGTGTGGTATGCAAACAGCAGTGCGGCACTCAGCCGAAGCTGTGTGACTTCAGGTAATGTTCCAGAACCTCTGTAGGTCCTCCCTCAAACCAAGGGGGTTGGAAGTTAACTAAAGCCTCTTTGCTCAGACCATGCAGGTTGTAAATACTAATAACATTCATCAAGGCTACATGTAGTTGTTTACAATTATTTATCAGCCAGAATACCACAATAACAATTATTCACCTTGATATGTGTCAAACTTGCTTTTCATGTTATTAGATGTCTGGTTTTATGTGCTTTCTTTGTCTCCTGTAACAGGTGCGTGTGGTGTCAGACCACGGTGCACGATGACTGCTTCACCAACATGACGGACTGCTGTGACCTGGGCGAGTTTAGAAGCCTCATCGTCCCGCCTCACTACCTCTACCATGTTAACAAGCTCCGCCGCAGACATCCCGATGAGTACAGCAAGGTTCTCTGTTACTGTGGAACTTTAAAGATTGCTTGAAGATGCGCTTGCATTCTTTGGTTACACAGGGGTTTTATGGGATGTTATAGCATTGTTAAGAGCTGTGAGGATGTTTTTAGTGACCGTGTGTGCACACACCCGTATACATATTTGATGCTTTTGGTTTTGCTGGTTTCAACCGCAAAGGCGATTCTAGGAACAAATCAAGGCGTTTACATTTAAACCGATGATAGAAAATGTGTTATTTCAATAAACGTGCCGGGGAGCTTAATATAGTGGCCATATATAGCGTGTGTTTCATTGATATTTTGTTCTTTTGTGATTCCCCACTCAATTTCTGCGTGTGTGTGTTGCAGCTGGCTGCCTGCTGTGGTAGAGGCTGGACTCCAGTGCTGGTGCTAGCTAACACACGCAGTGGCAACAACATGGGGGAGGCTCTGCTAGGAGAGTTTCGTACCCTTTTCAACCCTGTCCAGGTCAGTAGCTTCTCTGACCAGCACTACTTGTTAATTTATACTGACTTTTAGCACTACTAGTTAATTTATAATGATCTCTAGTGCCTGTCATGTCATGTCAGTGATGATTCCACATTTTTCTTTTTCCTGTTTGTTGAGTTTTTTTCCTTTTTCCTTACGGGATATCACTGTTCTTGTGAAGCCTTTTGAGATTGCATTGATTAAGGCATTGATTAATGGCTATATAAGTACATTTACATTTATAGCATTTAGCAGAAGCTTTTATCCAAAGCGACTTACATTCAGTACATTTGTCAACAGTTGAACCGGTTAGACACCAGTTATTGCAAGCAAACAACATTCTCTTAGAATAATCACAGCATTATGTCATCATGGTTACTTGGCTTATGCATTTTTCAATTAATTCATTGCTAGCAGCCTAAATACTAGCAAAGTGCTTAATAGAGCTGATCTAACTGAGCAGAAAGGAGAAGAGAAGGAGTTTTTTTTTTTTTTTTTTAAAGAAAGGAGGATAGACAAGATAAAGGATCATTATAGATGACTTCTGTTAGTGGGAGTGTTATGGGGTAGGGATGTCGGTAGGTGAGGTGCGGAAGGTAGAGTAGCTTGAGGTGATGCGAAGACATCCAAGGACTGCCTCATTGAGACATTCAGAGATCCGAGTTGTGATGTCAGATGGAGGGGAGGAAAGGTAGAGTTGGGTGTCGACGGCATAGCAGTGGTAGGAGAGTTCATGTGAAGAGATTACAGAGCTAAGAGATCTAGTGTACAGTAAGAAGAGTAAGGGTCCCAGCACAGATCTTTGTGGAACCCCTGTGTTGAGTGGGCAGGGTTTGGGGGTTAGGCACCTTGCTCCAGGCTCAAGGCTCAAGGATGCTTACAGGTAGGCCAACTCTGGGGCTCGAACCCACGACCTTCCCTCTGGGAGTCCAACACCTCGACCACTAGACTATCCTGCCCCTGGGCAATGCCCAGCTCAGCAAGGGTCGATAGAAGGACCTGGTGGTTTACCGTGTCGAATGCTGCAGACAAGTCCAAAAGGATGAGGACTGAGGAGAGTGAGGTGGCTTTAGCAGTGTGCAGGGCTTCTGTCACCATGAGAAGAGCAGTTTCAGTGCAGTGAACAGCCTTGAAACCAGACTGATGGGGTCCAGGAGGTTGTGTTGTGAGAGGTAGGAGGACAGATGGTTTGAGACAGTGCGTTCAAGGGTTTTAGATGGGAAAGAAAGGAGAGATACCGGTCTGTAGTTCTGGGCTGCGGATACTCCAGCTGTTTTAAAGGCAGCTGGGACTGGGCCTGTGGCCAGGTAAACTTGACTTTAAATACATAGGTGATTACAAAAAAAGGATGAAAAGAGGGTTGCTCAACTTTTCTTTCGATTCCCTCTAGGTGTTTGACCTATCCGAGTTCCCTCCCTCCAAGGCACTACAGCTGTGCACCCTGCTACCGCCCGGCAGTGTCCGAGTGCTGGTGTGTGGGGGAGATGGCACGGTGGGCTGGGTGCTGGATGCCATCGACACCATGAAACTCAAGGTGAGATGGGAAGAGGACTGGTTTCGCCTCAATTGGAGATGCATTTACACAATAGAGCAACCTCGTCGTGCTAATGTGTTGGTTATAAATGTGTTCCTCATTGATCGTTGCTGTCATTTATATGAATGATGTCCACCATCTCTTGTACTGTGGGGGATTTGTTGATGTCTCAGGGCCAGGACCCGTTTATCCCAAGGGTGACCATCCTGCCCCTGGGGACTGGGAATGACCTGTCCAACACTCTAGGCTGGGGGGCAGGATATGCTGGAGAGATCTCTGTGGAGCAGCTGCTCCGCAATATCCTGGATGCCGAGGTGGTCAAAATGGACAGGTGGGGGTGGATTATTTTGTGTTTGTCAGTCAGCTAATTTGGGTTGTCATTGTACTGTAGTATAGCTGTTGGCTAACCACATAATAATCTCTTTCAGGTGGAAAGTGCAGGTGGCTTCAAAAGGCCTCTACTTCCGTAAACCAAAGGTGAGGTGCAGCTTTGTGTCGACTATTCAGACCACTACATAGTCTTTACTTTAGTAAGTTGCAGCGTTTGTCCTTTGTCAGGTTCTGTCAATGAATAACTACTTCTCTGTGGGGCCCGATGCTCTAATGGCCCTTAATTTTCACACGCGCCGTGAGAAAACGCCTTCGTTCTTCTCCAGCCGCATCGTCAACAAGGTCAGAGTCGCAAGACACCTGTGGGTTTCAGTATGGAAATGTTTATTGCTGTTTATTAAATTGAAATGTAACTAAGGTATTCACCCGGTATGTGTCTATAGTGCATGTAATTCTATATTGTTTACTCTGTATCATGCATGTCCAAAGACATGCACAAGTTAGGTAAATTGAAGATGCAAAATTGACCACGTAAGTCCATCCTGTGTTGGACAGCACCCAGTACAGGAAGTTGCCCTTGCACGCCAAGCTGTTATTGAAACAAAGAATGCACTCTGGTAAAATGAAGGATGATTAAAAAATGTAAGCGTTGTTGTTGTTTTTATGTGTTCTAATATTCATATTTATGTATTTTGTCTAAACTACTAAAAATTTTTTCTCCAGGTTGTTTATTTCCTCTATGGCACCAAAGATTGTTTAGTACAGGAATGCAAGGATTTGGATAAGAGGATTGAGGTACTGTATTCTATGTTAATGTGGTGAAATTCATCTGTTTTATTAGGATCTATAGTTATTTTGCTGCAATCTGCAGAAATGATTATGTATGGTATGTCTATGATTGTGGCTCAGTCTCCTACCTTCTAGTCTCGCCGGGCCAGACTTATTATACTATCATATAAAACTCTTGTCACGTTGTGCCATAGTTACATCTGGCCCTGCAAGACTACCTATCTCCAAATTCATTATTTTCGATAATCACACAAATTTGAAAATATTTAAGGTTTAGTTCATAATCTAATTTCCATATTGGTAATAGTTATATCTCCAATGCAAATGTACCCTTTAAATCTCCGATGATATGGCTAAAGGTAGTCAGACAATATGTGTTTACTGTGTACACCCACAGCTGGAGCTTGATGGGGAGAGAGTGGCACTGCCAAGCCTGGAGGGCATCATTGTCTGTAACATTGGTTACTGGGGCGGAGGCTGCAGGCTGTGGGAGGGCATGGGTGATGAGCCCTACCCCCCTACACGGTAACACCAACACTTTCATACAGCCCTTGACAGCAGGGGTTGTGCCAGTATTCATGTCGTCTATTGATGTATTAATACTGTATGTTTATGAACTGGTAGAATAACTTGACAAAATGGCTGCGATTTTGTCTAGCTAAAAGTCCTTTTTTTTTTTTTTTTTTTTTTTTTTTTTTTTCCCGCAGACCTTTTTAATTTTTTGTTGACATTTTAGTAAATTTTTTAACGTTGTTTATATTTACTTTCGGTAGCCAAGGTAAACCCAATGTCCACC
>JAOEHI010012715.1:3658-31665 GCA_025447815.1 Percopsis transmontana
CTAGTGGTCTGGATGGTGAGCTAGTGGTCTGGATGGTGAGCTAGTGGCCTGGATGGTGAGCTAGTGGTCTGGATGGTGAGCTAGTGGTCTGGATGGTGAGCTAGTGGTTGAGCTAGTGGTCTGGATGGTGAGCTAGTGGTCTGGATGGTGAGCTAGTGGTCTGGATGGTGAGCTAGTGGCCTGGATGGTGAGCTAGTGGTCTGGATGGTCTGGACTCCCAGCCTAAAGGTTCGAAGCCTACCTGTACGCACCCTTGAGCAAGACGCCCATCTGCTCCTTGTAACACTTACTTACAACGCTTTGGATAAAAGCGTCCGCTAAATTGCGTAATTGTAATTGTAAAGGCATGCATGCTTTCGCACATGCATGGCCTTTTTTAATATATGCGACGGTTAAAGGGATAGGGTGTACGTTCTGTTCTCACTATCCTATGTCCTATATGTCCCATAAATGTACATTTAGAGTTTACAATTGGGTCATACAGTAAGTAAGTACAAGTATCATAAGGACAGGGGTTAGGGATCTTGCTCAGCGAGGTAGGCCAACGCCATGTTAATGTGTGGGCTGGTAGTCTAAAGTATGTAATGAAATGACAAAAGCCATTAAGCAATGCCAACAGGAACGGTTTACTCTCGCTAAAAAGCTAAATAATTTCTAACTGTATGTATAATGTATAATATCATGTAATGTATAAACTACATTAAACATTATCCAATTCATTAAATTCATACCAGTCGTTCATGTTAACCACTGAGCAGAAGATTACCATGAAATCCTTCGTTCGAGGGAACTACTTCCAGCAAAAGCCGCGGCACCTTTGTTTGACCCATAGACTGTATAAATAAGGGGACAAACCCTCCGTGACGTCACCCATAGATTTAAAGCTAAGTGTGCTGGCTCGGGCCGTCGCCATCTTGGCAGCGTCAGACTCCCGCCTAACTCCCGGCTATGTGTAATGAATGGGTAAATTGATGGCTTAATATAATTTCAATTGATGAGTTATATACAAATTCACCCCCCGTACGGTTGTCATGAACGGGGACACAAGCTCTAGAGACCAAAACCGTCTTTTGTACTGGCCTGTAAACATGTTTATTTCTGCTGTCAAGTTGGACATTTTATCATGGGGGGTCTACGGGGATCGACTCGCGTCTGGAGCCAGCCTCAAGTGGCCATTAGAGGAACTGCAAGTCCTTATTGGCTTCATTTCTAAGAATGGAATGTTGCTGCTTGGTTTGACCACGTACCTCAGGTGCCTGATTAGACACACACACACACAGACCTACTGTACATGTACATGTGCGTGCGTGTGTGTGTGTGCACCTCCAGAGGATGAGTGCCCTGCAGGAGCTCCAGCTGCTGGAGATCATGTGCAGCTGCTTTCAGGAGCAGAGCCGCGACGCCGTCCGCCAGCTGATGTTCTCCGCCCTCTTCGGTCTCCAGGGCAACCAGGCCGACGAGAGCCGGATGGGGCTGCTCAGCAAGCTGGTCTCCATGGCGATCGCCGTGAGCAGGGTGCCGGTCTTGGAATGCGCCGCTACCTGGCTGCAGGTGGGTGGAGAACGCACGCACGCACGCACACACACACACACACACACACAGTGTGCTTGGGTGTCCAGTGGCTAAACAGTGTTCAGGCTTTACATGAGGGCCGGTGGTCTAAGTGATGCGACAGGGACTGTTTATTCCGCTCAAAGGCTAAATAATTTCTAACTGTCATTTTTTTTTTAAAAGCCATGTATAAACTACATTAAACACTAAACAATTCCCCTTCAAATTCCAAACGCCATTTATTGACTTTTCTAAAGCCATGTATAGTGACCTTTCTGCCTATAATACAGCCATGGAAAATATTAGAGACCACTGCATATTTTTGTTAATATAAATATAAACATAAACAGAAGAAACATTTGTTTTAAATAATTGAAAAAAAAAAATCCAAATATATTAATATAAAAGAAATTGTGTGTGTATGTATGTATGTATATATATATATATTTTATTATACTGTGTGTATATATAATATATTTTTTAAATGTATGTGTACTCACTTTGTCCTGCGGGGGCAGTAAAGAGCATTGTAGGATGTTGGTTTTCTAAATTCATCCCTCTCTCTGTGTGTGTGTGTGTGTGTGCGTGCGGTGCCGGCCCCCAGAGGACCCACCGGGTGTACTGCGTGCGCCTGGCGCAGGTGCTGGTGGACGACTACTGCAGCCTGGTGCCGGGCTCCGTCTCCACCCTGCACGGCGTCCACAGCTCCAGCCCTCGCTTCTGCTGCCAACTGATCACTGCCGTCACCACGCTCTATGACCTCAGCTCAGGTACCGACGCTCTGTGTGTGTGTGGGGGGACGTATTTCCTCTTGAAACAGGAGGTTAGGGGGGGGGAACGTGTCGAGGGGATTGGCTTGTTTTTCAGCCGGTTGCAGCATGAGTCGGCAGTATTTCCGTAAGCGGTCGTTTAGATGAACTCAAAACACCTGTGGGGTTGGATGGGGACTTTGAAGCTGCATAGGAAAACTTGCCACTCTGGCAGCCACTCTGGTCACGAGGTGCAACTGCGCTTTGTATGTTTTTGTATGTTTTATTATTATTTTATTTTTAAAAATAATAATGTGTTGTCTATGTGTCGTCTATGTGTTGTAGAATGTAGCCTACAGAAATTTTATGTATATTTTAAAAGGTTTTATCCAATTTAATATTGAGGTAAAAAAAATCTATACAGTTAAACAGAGTTTAACAGGCTCAGTAACTTGTTTTTTTCCCCACTTTAGTTCCCTGTACTCTTATTGGCGAATGCGGTGGATCTCATGTTGTGCCATTGGTTTCACTGGCGCGTGGCCTAGACCAAGTCCAATGCTAATAGCCAGTAGAAGTTAATATCTTACACTGGAACAACAAAACAAAAGCAGACTCCAAGTGGGATTAAGGTGGAAGACAAAGTTTATCGGAGGTTACATTTGTGGGGTCAAAGTGTTAAAACTGTGTGCGTGTGTGTGTGTGTGTGTGTGCGTGCGCACAGAGGAGCTCACGCCTCCTCTGGAGCTCCTCCAGATGATCGTGTCGTGGCTGCAGGACGACCCTCGCCTCGTCCTCGTCACCCTCCTCCTGAATGCGCCCCTCTCCACCAGCCAGCCAATCAGCTCGCTCGACCTCACGCCCCTGGGCGGGCTGGTGCGCTGGTGCGTCAAGGCCCCGCTGGCCTACCGGCGAGACAAGAAGCCGGCGCTGGCCAATGGGAGCGCCAAGGGCGAGCCGGAGGCGGGGCCACTCTTCTCTGCGCTGCATCTAAGTGTTCTACAGGTGCGTGTTGGAACCAAGAATTGAAGATGGCTTTTGAACTTGAGAGTTCAAGTTCCTTCCTGTGCTTCCTGTTTCTGTCTGGCAGCTGGCTGTTTCCCTTTCCTCGTTTCTACAAAGCCCCTGTGCACCCTCGCATGTGGTTGTTGTTTGTGTCTATCTGAACACTGACTCAGAAGAGCCCATCGTTAAAGAGGTGTCAGTTGTCCCGCCCTAACAGGAGCAACAAAACGGACATAGGAGAGTCAGGGAGATGTCAATCAAGCGGGGGGCGTACACGCCCACACAGTCCTGAATCCTCAACACACCTGTGTGTGGGTGGGTGGACAGGGCCTTTATGTGACCCACTTTATAATTATACTTTCAAATAACTTTAACTAGGTATTTCCTGAGGTATCTCTTTATTTATTGTATTGCACCTTGTACCATTTGTTTTAAATTATTATTATTATTATTATTATTATTATTATTATTATTATCGTATAATACCGATGCGGTGTGTCTTATTTCCCGTGGGCCCCCAGGTGTTCATGCTGCTGCCCAGCGTATTAAATGAGAAGGGGCTTTTCGGCCGCCTGGCTCTCCTCCAGCTGGACTTTCTGGCCACGCTGACCTCCGACCTCTCCCGTCTGCTGGACCAGGCGGACAAACACGCGCTCCCGTCCTCCTCCTCCTCCGCCGCCGACGCGCAC
Organism: Percopsis transmontana; assembly: GCA_025447815.1. Lineage (NCBI taxonomy): Eukaryota > Metazoa > Chordata > Actinopteri > Percopsiformes > Percopsidae > Percopsis > Percopsis transmontana. The sequence continues at coordinate 7,650 of JAOEHI010012715.1, forward strand.
CTGCTCTCCCATCTGGCCCTGGACCGGCTGGCCCAAGCCCTGCAGGTCGCCATGGCTAACGGAGCGCTGCTCTGCCCCCGAGGTGAGGCGGGCGGATACGGAGGGTAGGGGTGGTGCGGCAGGGGGGGTGGGCAGGGAGAGTGCTGCTGAACTAGCTGGTAAAACCCTTAGACTCGCAGGGGCCAGACTACAGCACCACGCAGCGAGAGTGCACGTTAAAAAGGGGGAGAAGAAATCTTTTGGGGACTTGTCGATTGGTTGGTTTTCGCTGCCTTTCCCGACAGAATCCGCCCTAGTGGGGCTCACACCGGCAGTCGACTCCTGCAGTCCGTGCACTTTAAATGTCCCAACTGGAACGCAAAACTAGCAGCCCCCTAGCAACCACATGCAAGCAAACGTTATAATTTTACCTTTTATAAAGAGGTAATACTGACGTAAATACATTCTCCTTGTTAGTAGCTTCAAAATGTTCTCGTCCATGTCGCTTGCTACTAAGCCAGCCTTTGTCCAAGTTGTTGGTGGGACTGCGTCTTCCTGTTTGAACCACCGCCCCCTATGACCTTGAACTCCGCCTTCTTCAGGTGTTGGATTGGTCACGATATTTCTAACTCTGCTTACGTTTACGCTTTATACAGTATGATATTATAATAAGTCGTATACTGTTGTCGCTGACAACAACAACAACTTCATCAGCAATTGCAGCGGTTGGCCACCTTCCTTCATTTAGAGATTTAGAGATCCAAACAGCCAGTTCACCCCAAACACAGGTCTCTATTTAGTCCCTTTTTTAATATTTCAGAGCTATAGTGTCTAGTCCTTGAGAAACAAAACGTGTGTTTACTCTTTCCCAAGGACTTTCACAAGGACTTGTTTGGACTATCTTTCTACTCTGCGTTTCAGCCTGGCTGCAATTCGTGCTGCAATTCGATTCGTACCTAATGTTGCGTCTTATCTTGTTGTATCCACAGAGGATCTCAGGGCCATCTGCTCTCGCCTACCCCACAACAAGTAAGAACCAATGAACCACTGAAGATCTTTGTGCAAATGAGATTCAAATACTACTAGGTAGAATCCAAATGCTCACTGCACTATGTGTGCGACAAGCACTTCCATTAATATATGTGTGTATATATTTATATATTAAATATAAATACAATTTCATATATTTTGAAATATATAATATATATTTATTTATATATGTTTAAATGTGCAGTGGTCTCTTAATTGTTTGCCTGGCTGTATTTACAGTAGCTATGTTCCCTAGTCAACATAGCTACTGTAAATATACCAACTATTACTTATTATTACTTATTATTAGCTGTCGATGTGTTTCCCCTGCTATAACCAATCTGTGAATAGGGCCCATTACTTCCTTAACACACTTGAGCCACATCGACACTAACCCCAGAACATGTGTTTTTTTCTATTTGTTGTTGTTTAATTTACATTTCGACCATGTTCTGCATCGGGTACATAGCCTGACATACATGTTTGCCTGACATACATGTTCTCCTGCCCCCCAACAGTTTGTTGCAGCTGGTGATGTCGGGCCCTGTGATGTTCTACAACAACATCCATCCTCCCGCCATAGCCTTCAGTCCGCACGGGGCTCACTCCCCCATAGCCTCCCACCCCCCTCTGACCTCCCACCCCTCCTCTCACGCCTCCCCCCACCCCCAATACCCCACCCAGCCTTTTCTATCAGGGATGCCCTTCCCTTTTCGCCCCAGCCACTGAAAGAAGTGTGTGTGTACAGTTGTATGATATTACAAAGATATTAAGCAGCCTGCTTATGATTTAAGTTCAGTCCTCTGAGGCACGTTTGTCCAATAAAAATATTTTTTTACTCTTGTTATTGTGACCCCCTTGATTGATTAGCTGTTTCAACAGCTCACATTTTTCATGTGAGCCACTAGTAGGCACTGTTTTCGACATCTGTGCCCTCTGACCAACATAATTGAGTGGCATTAATTCTAGGTTTGAAGCAGAAATGGCCTATTGCGTTAGAGGTGGTTATTTTCAGGTACAAAATTTAGAAAGGCACTTGCGACACCATTGCTCTTACACATGCACAGTGGCATGGCAAAGAGGACTTACAGAAACTACAGAAATTCTACAGAATGTGTTGCTATAGTTTGTCACTTTCATTCTAAAAAAAAATAGCTATTATATTAGCTATCTGTCAACTTCAGATGTAAAATTTGACTTGATTAAAACTTGAACTGTCGCAACTGACCAAGCAAGACATCAGAAGAACTTTTTTGTACACGGACCATGTATTTTCTGTACCAAAATGTTCATAACAAACACAGAATGAGAGTCGGATGCTCTCCACACCACGAGAACCTGACATTTCTGAATGTGCGTCCCGGTGTGAGGCATCGCGCAACCAGATACGCCTGTCCTGTGGAGACGAGCCCCTTGCTCGAGTCTCACCATGTATCTGGCCTGATAACGTATCTCTCAAACACAGCTCGCAGAAAGATGCTGGGCCCTCCCTATTGCCCCCCGCTGCCCTCATCCAGGATGTATGTTGCATCATCTCAACTAGTTCCACGTCGCTCGCTCGCTTGGATGATTCACCATACGTTAAAACGCGTTGAGGTTTGAAGGCGGGGGTGAGGCTCAGTAAAAGTTCATACGTGGCCTGGCATGTTGGCCAGCACGTCTTGCTAAATTTGTCCCACCTTTTCTTACTTCCCTCTTCCTTGTTCCTCGCAACACCTTTTATTTATTCCAAGAAAGAAGTTAACTGATTTCTGTGTTTCATTTTCCTGCTCAAATGTCTTTGTCACTTGTCACTTGTTCCACACACATCCCCTACGTCTTGTGCCTTGCTAAATCTCTAAATTCTCAGCAGGGCTCACGGGTGTGGCCGATAAGCATATCTCTACTTTAAGTTACTGTTAGGCTGGTGAAGGGTGAACACAACTGATACTCTTCAGTAGAAAAAAGGCGGGATAACAGTACACACACGTGTGTGTGTTGAGAGAGTGTGTCTGTGGTTTTTGGTACACTTATCTGTGGAGAAATTGACGGGCTAACCCATCTTTCTCCTGTGGTTTTGTACCACGTTGCTCACCGTGGAGGGAGATGTTTAACTTCACAAACAATTAAAAGTCTGTTCACAAATTGCAAAATATCGCTCACGGCGACATTTGACTTTTGTTAAGCATTCAACTCTGTGACTTCCTTAACTTTATATACTGTAAGTCCACAAAGGAATAAAAAAAAAAATTTAGTCGAGGTACATAAAAATTAAAATTCAGTTTCTCAAAATTATCCATAGAGCTGATTGAAATCTCCTAATAACTTTTTTTTTTCATTTCAGGCCGACGTAACTTTACACATTGCTAGCAGAGGAGCTTTATAAATGCGTTTTATAAGCAAATTTTTTATTTTAAAAATAAATAAATGGAAGTGAAGCTGAAAGAAACTCATAATTTTATGAGTTTGCCTTCTGGATTACAGTCACAAACAGTCAGTTAGTAGAAGTGTATTGAGGTAAGGAGGACACTGGAGTGAAAGGTTTATTGGCCCAGTCTCCAGTAAAATTCCAGGCCAAGGCGGAACCAATGTTTTATGTTTGTGTGAATCTGGCCATGACCCGGTTTTACTTGATTATCTTACTCTGTGCCTAACGTGGTCAGGCTCTACTCTCAGGTGTGGATGTGGCTTTTTCTCTTGTGTCAGCAGCATCAATGCAGACACTGGTTTCCTGTGGGGGGGGAGGGCCTCCTAGAGCCAAAGACCAGGTTTGATACATGAGTATATGGAAATACATGGAAATTTGATTCTGTTAGCTTGTAGCTTGTAATATATTTTGGAGAGTAGATCGGCCCTCGTCAGACTGTTATTTATGTAAGATGTTTCTTCTCTTACAATAGCTAATTTCTAATTTGCAGTTAATTGATGCTTTAATCACTATCCACTTCCATATTTTTATAATATTACATTTTATATAAATATAATATATGTTATATTTTGTATTACAATTACAATCAGGTCATTTAGCAGACGCCTTTATCCAAAGCGACTTACAATTACATGCTGCTATTACATGGAGCAGATAGGGGTTAGGCATCTTGCTCAAGGATGCTTACAGATAGGCCAACTCTGGGGTTCCACCCCATGACCTTCCGGTCGGGAGTCCAACACCCAGACCATTTGTTTAATGGAACAAAGAAGCCAAAGTGGCAGAATCACTTCTAGTTCCTAATAACACCTTGCACCTGTTGTTTTAAAACTGTAGTTATTGTTAACTGTCAAACCGTCAAAACATCATACTTCCTTCTGCTTTTGGATGACTTTCATGGTCTTAGTGAACAGACAAGGCAATACTGTACAAACTATAATTAAGTTTCTCACTAATTGCTTCTTTTTTTTTTTTTTCTTTTCCCTAATCCAAGAATACAAAAATGTTCCCCTTAATGGTTTTTTGTCCAGATGAGCTTTCTCAGGACAGGATTGTCACCACAATCCTCCCAGAAACAAACAGATTCCTTGTTTGTCGTTTTTGGAGATAAGAGAAAACTGTACTTTGGGGAGATCCAGTCTTTGTTATGGGAAACTGAAGGTGCAGTGTGCTGTATCTCTCTCCCACAGTGCTGTTTGTTTAACAGGGGGGTAAAACCAGGCTTAGGAACTCCAAATTAAGTTGTGTGACTTCCTGGAGTTGGGCGCAGGCAGAGACTACTATACTTTAAATAAATGCTACTTACCCGTTGCCATAATCAGATAATGTTGTATTGTATGATGATGCCAGGCAGGTGTTTCGCATCAGCATTCATATGAAAGAGGAACAGAATCTGTGGGGACATTCATGTCTAGGACTAGGGCCATTGATTTGATCATGTTAGCCACATTTTTCTTCATATTTGTGTGTGTGTGTGTCTGTGTGTGTGTGTGCACGTACACATGGGTTGACGGGGCCACTGAACCAGTTCTTGTTTCTTTTCTAGTTGGTGTTTTGTTACAACATAAAAAAAGTGTGTCCACAGGTTGAGCAGAAGCTCAACTCTGTTGGCCTGCTCGGATTTCAACACCTTTGCTCAAGAGTTAACAGTTCAACCAAGCCACTTACAACAAGGGTATTATTGCAGAACCTGTTGCTTGACAGAACTAACATTAGCCTTTGGATTGTCCAGTAATGGTCAAACATGGAAAAAAGGAAGAGAAAACGACTCTAGGGCAGGGGGCTTTACATTTTTGGGCAGAGAAACCAGGAAACTACAACAACGACCTGCTGGAGTTAATGCTGTTGAACTTTAAAAACTGTAAATCCTTGACTATGAGACCACTGGTTCCAAGAAAAAAAAAAGAATTAGCTGCCAGCGGCCATAGCCCTGCTCCTTCAGCCTCCTACTATTATCCACTGTCCTTGGATAGATCAGATAGCATTAATAGAAAACAGTTGGGCTCAACTACACAGCAACTATGGCGACAATAGAGCCGTGAGCAAATCCTATAAGAGACTAGACACCATGGAAGCCTCGCACCCCCCTGCTCCCTGCTCTCTGGGTAAAGTCCTTAATATGCAGACACGGGTGACAGCTATAAGTTACTAAGGACCAGAGGTGGAAAAAGTACTAAAATATCATACTCAAGTAAAAGTACCGATACTTGGATGAAATATTACTCAAGTACAAGTGAAATTACCTATCTGAAAAATTACTCAAGTAAAAGTAATAAGTAGTTAATTTAAAATGTACTTAAAGTAAAAGTTACTTAGTTACAATACAAAAAAAACTGTAAAACGGGGAGGGGGGATCTCTCCCATATAGTGAAAATAAGACAATGGGTCATAAATCCAAAACTTTTTTGTTTTTTCAAAGAAAAATCAACACAAATGTATAAAAATCTATACAAATGTATACACTTTTTTTTATTCCTTTCAGTTTTTGTTAGACGAAGTTTTTTTTTTTTACTTAGTAATGGATGGGATTTGTAATGTAGCGAAATACAATACTTCACTCAAAACGTAATCAAGTAAAATTTAAATTACCGATATTAAAAACTACTTTAAAAATACAAAATACACAAAAAAACTACTCAATACAGTAATGTGAGTAAATGTATTTCGTTACTTTCCACCCCTGCCAAGGACCATGTAAAATGTAAAAAGAAAAAAAGACTGCAGTGTTTTACTATAGTAATATAGTAAGTAAGTAATATAGGCCACTCTACATATATCTGTACAGTTTTGTTGTACACCAAAACACTAACATTGTAGTAAACACTAAACAATATGTTTTTCATTGTGTAAAATATTTTAGATTTTTCAAGTAATGCTTTGTTAAATTTTCCATTTTTAAAGTTACAATTTATCATGCAAAGTTATACCAAACAGATTAAGTCATGTCGATGTGAGGATAATTGTACTGCATTTGCCGTCATTTGGAAGATATCTGACTAAAGGGAAACATTGTGGGTTATATTTAAGCATATGCCTGGATCTACTGGAATTGTCTTTCACACAAAATGCCCCACAAGCTTTATTACGCTTTGCCAGATGCTGCACAAGCACTAACACAGTGATATATAGCTTAGCCTTATATTAAACCTCTTTTTGAGAACTTGTGTTTTATTTAAAGTTTGTTTTATTGACCACTGATAATATTGTGGAGTAAGTTAATAACAATTTGAAGATAAAATAATGAAAAAGAAAGACTGAATGTGTTGTGGGAAAAGGAACCCAATATTTAGACCACCAAGAGGCTTGTTTGAATAGAGTTCACATTTTGCTATAAACATATCATTAGTGGAGGTACCCAAAAGAGCAATTACTGCGACACTAATCCTGATTATGCGTCTGTTATTTAGTCAACAATTGCTGTTGGTGAAAAATGACATTGCAAAATTGACTATAAACACTAAAATCTGTTTCCAAAGTTTAGTTAATAATCTGCCTACACTGACTACATTGATGTTTCTGCCCACACCAAATGCCCAATCAAATGGCTGTGGGTTTCTCAACTCTGTAAACTGTCTGTCTGTCTGTCTAAACCCAACATTTGATTATATAAGTAGCCTACTAGTCACTGGCATAGAAATTGAAAAAAATAAGTGTCTTTTTAAAACCCTACCACTTACCTATATTAGATATTTTCACAGCTGCTGAAAGAAAAAAAAGGAAAAACGATTTTGCCTACAACACAAAAAGCCTCAACCAGTTTCAAGGTTTATTTAAATTAACAATAATTTTACTCTTAAAAAGAGGAAAACCTCACAATTCTGCAACAATATTCTGTTCAAATTAAGGTATTTGACTTTAAAAGCCACCAGGGCTCATTGATGAAGTGGTTGGTGGAAAAGTGCTCCTTCTAAGAGCAAATGATCCTAAGTAAACACAAACAGGCATAATCATGCACGTGTATGTATTTCAAAACGTTTTAATTCCACATCCTGTTGTGCAAACAAACATTGTCCATTATTTAAAGAGTGTGGCAGGTATGACATTTTCAAAGGAGACCCCTGACCAAGATATCGCGAGAATACCGTAGGAAGTGGCTTTTAAGATCCACCCCCAAGAAGCATGTTCAAGGGCGCACGATAGACTGACGCCGGGTTGTTCCTTCGTAGGTGAGGTTGGAAGAACCACGTGTTCGCAGAGGGATTCGTTCAGAACCGAGACGACCTGTGCTGTTTTAGCAGAGCAAGGTGAGGAATTTATTGCGGACATAAATGTGCAAGAGATTTTATTGTAATGTGAGATAACATGAATGACTTACGCCTATAGTGAACTGCACCTCCATTCGTTTACATTCATTCAGTAGCCTTTTACGTCGTCAGAAAACGCATGTACAAATATGAATTGAATTTAAAACGATATAGATACATGTTTTATTGTAATCAATAATCAACCTTTGAACAATCGATTTTTAGGCGTACTGCGAGCTTGTGTTTCGCCGAGCTAGCTTGAAACTTTGACATGTGCTGGTACCGGTAGTGCAGCAGGAACTGGAGGTAACGTTACATATCTACTATGACTGAACATGTCGATTGGATATGAATGAGTGTCGGGTTATAAATAATGGTGGGCGCCATAATGCAGGAAGCAGTTGGTCACGTCCGGATTGTACATTTCTGAGTAACGTTAATGTTTAATTCCTAATGCACATGGTCTAACGTTACCGTGTCAGTAGGCGAAGGTGAAGAAGACATGGCTAATGTCCATGGTATTGACCATGGTATTGACCTTGACTAGTGACTAGCAGTAGGCTACTGTACAGAGGAACTATTATTAAGACTTGGTGTTTAGAGCATGTAACGTTAGCGATGCTAGGAAGTTAACGTTAGGCCTGCCTTTAGGTTTATAAGCGCTGCTTACGCATCTCGTGGAATAATGTAACGTTACCAGTGAATGAAATTTGGTAGTATGGTAGATTCTCTACCATTTAGTTATGGCCGTTTCTTTTCACAATTTTATGGGGGCGGAAAATATAGCAAATGCTAAAGTAAAGCAACGATGAGATAATCACGGTTGTAGGTGAATATGTTCACTGTCGAGTTGGTCTAACATGCTATTTTAATACGCAATGCTTTGGCTATAGAACCGTTATTACGAAAGCATTGGGCACGGTTGCATCAAGGAGCATGTGAAATTGACACGTTCAGTTGGGTTTAGCCAAAGTCCTAATCGACGACTTCTATATAATGTCTCTGGGTTAGCTCCATTAATGCCACTGAAGTGGGGACACTTCTCAACCTTCAACTGTCACACACGGCAAAGCACTGCCACCTTGACCAGCCGCATAACACAGGCCCCGTTGTTCGTTTATCTGCTGTAGAATGGGTAAAGCAAATGTAGTATAATCTTGCTGCAGTCACCTGAGTTAAAATTGATAACTGTGTGTCTGAAAAGACTTTATTATTTTAAGAATGAAATTTACTTGTTGCGGTTGGTGGTTTATGCTGATGAGCTAGCAAGCCCCCCCCCCTAAGAAAATAAACAACTGCAAGTGCAGTGGTGCTGTCCATCTCCTCTGGTTTTTAAAGGATCTGCTTATTGATTGTCTGGACGCTAGGGTTGGGCGATGTATCCAAAACCCGCTCTGCCATACATTTATAATTCTCTACATCAGCAGGGCACAATAAATAAGAACTTGTTTGACTCGCTGTTAAGCTGCCGACTCGTGTTCCCATGACCCCCTTGGAGCTTTTCATCAATGTGACTCTCACATGATTTGCCACTATAAAATACCTCCTACGCATACCCCTGGCTGACCCCTCCTTTTAGCCTCTCTTAGCCTCTCTTAGCCTCTCTTAGCCTCCACCCACTGTTCTCCATTCCTGTTCTCCATTCCTGATGAACTGTATGGGGAGGTTCACCTAGACGTCCGGGAATGTTATAACCTGAAATATTTCTTATTTGCTTTTGGATTTGTTTTTCTTAGAAAAAGAGGCTGGATTTCCTTCTCTATAGTCCATTCCAAGATTTCTAATTATTTTTTTTTATTGCAGTCATAAATCACACCAGACCTGGGGTCTGGTCGTCCTGTACAGTAGTGACTATATTGTACATTCGGAAATAGTAAAAAAAAAATACTTTAAAAATAGTAAAAAAAAATAAAAAATCTACCTTCAAAACGTCCTAACGCCTCACTACATATGGCAATGGATGTCCTGCTAAGCTCACATATAGAGTTTTTGTGTTCTAATGTTGTGCATTAGAAACGGTTTGTGCCGATTAGGAAAAAAAAAGTATTTATAATAGATCGCTGGTTGTATTTTCCTTGTCTGATCAACCAGGAAATGCCCTAGTCTAGTGAAGCTCAGGAGTGTTAATGTTCAAGGCATATAAAAACATTTCTTTTCAGCAGGTCTGTTATTGCTTAATTTCTAATTACTCCAACATTGTGCTTGTGAAGCAGTTTGTGCATGTAGAAGACAGTTTATAAAGATGATTCCAAAGCATGGTCCTACAGAAACAGCCGACACGCCCTCAAGATGAGAAAATGTATTAGTACTGTAGGCGTTATAGGCTGTCAAAACAAAAATGGCCTGTTTATTATTACTGGACATTTTGACCGGCAAGTTTTTAATTTTTTAATTGAATGAAATTTATTTTACCAGGCCAAAAATGGTAATTAGCAGAAACTCTGCTGTGTATGTCATCACCTCAATACAGCCTCCCCATATCACTTTAATAGATCATAATCATACCTTTGGGATTTCTAAATACCCTGATAACACCCAAGCCTAAAGGCTATCGCCCCATTTTGCAATGCCATGCGCTTGATTGGTGTTTTCTTGGCAATTTCTCACACGGAATAGCCTTCATTTCTCAGACTTCCAGAAGAAAGTTCTGTTTCTGGCCATTTCTAGCCTGTAAGCTAACGCAAAGTAGCTAATGCAACGTGCCATTAGAACACAGGAGTGATGGTACACCTATGTAGATATTCCATTAAATTCCAGCTACAATAGCCATTTACAACATTAATGTCTACTCCACACTGTATTTTTGATCAATTTGATGTTGTTTTGATGGACACAAAATGTGCATTTCTTTCAAAAACAAGGACCTTTTCTAAGTGACCCCACGCTAGTGTACATTTCACCTCTCCACCTCATTCAGGCTTTGTCTGATATTCCCCTTGTGGTGGGGATCAGTGTTGCAACTGAAAACAGTTTGACAGTAAAGTGCTGCCAATCAAATTGTTAGCAGGCGATTGGACCACCTTCAGTCCATCAGAAGACGTGGCGGGATGATTTTTCAAACGCGGTCAATGGTGCTAGGGGTTCATACCCGCCGTCCGCAGAGAACCGACTGGTGTTCATTTGGGATAATTCGATAGGCTGGCTCTGTTCATGGGTAAGCAGGCAAGGACAATATCATCAGGGGCTTGGTGATTTCAGCAGTGGGACAGTGTAGGCCAAATGGCCCTCATTACAAGGTCCAGACGCCCTCTCCCTCTCCCCAGAGGGACGGTGCTGTTCTGGCCTCATTTGATCTGATTGTCTTATGCACTGTGTGTGCGTGACTGGGCTTCCCAGTAGGGCGTGACACATTTCCCCTTGCTATCTCTTTCATGCATGCGTCTCTGGATGAAGATACAGGACGCAACTCTTACTGGCCAGATCCTAGGGTTTCATTTAGAGCTTTTATCGATTCCACTCCTGCTTACTGAATCCTGTGTGTGTCTCGCATTACCTACCAACCTAATTGTGTTAAACAAAGAAAACGCATTTAATTCTCATTGAACGTTTCCTAAAGAATATCTCTGCCTGGCTTAAAAACCTGTATTGTAAGCTCTAGTCCGGACTGCCCTTACGCTTTGATCTGCTTTACATGTCAGTGTGGAAGCTCTTGTCAGTCGGGTAGAGAGCCACCGGACAATCAGCGTTTAGGTTCAGTTGGTGCCGAAACCAAGTTTAAGTGCCTGGGATCAAAAAATTAACCCCACGTGTTCTGATTGGATAGTTAAAGGTGGCCCAATCGCCTGCTATTGGTACCGCCTTGCTGATGGTTATCAATTGAGTTTCCAGACTGACATGTAAAGTGAAGCAAATCATAGAGGCGTACCTTGCAAAATCAGTGTGTTTACCAGGCTAACCAATACATTGTGAATTTGAAACCATCTTGATGCCCAACTCGACTAGACACTATTTAGAAGACAAACTGAACAAGAATTGACTGTTTTAGTGTGTTTTGCATTTGACACTTTCAAGCATTTAGCTGATTGGTTTCTCTAATTAAAGTAGCTAAGCTGATTAAAGTATCAACTCCTCTAAGGCTGGGTATGTTCGGTATGCTTCATTGAGTCAAAAATGATTTAAAGTACACTAAGAATTTGTGTACTTTAGTGTAATTAGTTGACAAGAGAGGTGAATCAAATATTCTGCTCATAAATGATTTGCAGTGTAGTCTTAACACAGACCCATCCAGTTAAAATCACATAAACATACCTGTATAGGCTATGCACTCTACTAACTAGCTAAATATATGTTTGCTTGTCACAGTAGACCATAAGCAAGAGGGGGAGGGGAGAATCATTGCATCGTTTATGCACGTTTCTCTCAATGAACATACACGGAAGACAGCCAGTATAGTACAGCCCGGCCTTTCTCCGTAATCCAATCAGTTCATTCCTGACATTCCTCACCCCCATATTGCCCAACTGGAATGATCCTCTTTCCTAACCACATTTTTGCAAATTGGGGTCAAAGAAGTGTTTGTTTAATTTGTATATAAATATCTGAACACGATTAGTATTGTCGTCCTTTGGTTGAATGGAACTACATTCAGCTAGCGCCTCATCAAACTGTCTTCAAATGCGAGGCGCCTAATTGGACGAAGCAAATGCAGCTATAAACACCCCTATGCACTGTGCCAATTTCTCTACGTTTTCTGGGACCTGCTTTGGCTCATCACGACCCCTTGTAGCAAAAAAGGCACACATTACCTCCCAACCAAAATCCATTTTATCAATAACTTGTTTGGGCAACGTTTTAATAATTCATATGAGCTGCAGAGGATGAGTGACAGTATTTTGGCTGAACTAGTAGGTAAATGGGTCACCATTATAAAAGTCAAGTAAGACAATGGGTGAACCAAGCCCAGCCAGCCAAGCCAGTTTTTTAAAGTTAACTGCCTATCGCCCAGAATAGCCTAGAGCTTTGCTCGGCTAAGTCATTGACTGCTCTAGTGCCATTCTCATAGGGAAATTTAACTTCTATATTCCTAATTAATCAAGGAAGTAGGCCGGGCCTGTGGCCCATGGTATTTGTCCACAAATATTGTTCTCATGCAATGCCAAGTGTTGGATCTGTCCCAGTGGTTCTGCAAAATATGTTGCTAGCTAAATTTGTCCACTCTTGTTTTGTATACAATGTTTTTTTTCCCCGTTCTCACTGAATCTCTAAGGCTATGTTGACCTAACCCAGGGTGAGATGCAAAACAAAGATGTAAAAGAAAGCTGTTCTCTTGCTGCCTTATTTAGTTTGTAGAACAGAAAACCATACAGCAATCACATTTAAGTAAAATCACAGTGAAAGTTTTTTAACCAGTTTTTTTATAAAATTTTGTACTAATCACGCTGTAACAAAACCACTAATGTGAACTGTGCAGCCCAGTCAGAATTTATCGGAGCACACAAAGCTGGTGTGTCACGCATGTGGGCTAAGTTACTTTCTTCTAATATGGGCAAGTGCAGATCTAATTGAACACTAGATCTGGCTCGAGAACAGTGCATTTAGTGCTCGTTTGAAGCCTGTTGACAATAAAGAATTTGAAGCCCGCTGCACCTTGTGCAAGACGACACTCAAATTAGGATTTCATGGGAAGTCAAAAAAACAACGCTACCTGCAAACGCCTGCCTTTACATTTTTTGTATTTTTTTTTGCCAGTGTGGATGGGAAATAGCCTAGGTCATAAATTGCATTCATAATGGTCTTAAAGACTTTCATTTAAGTTGCAGAACCCCTGTCGGGATTGATGAGCACAAGGTTTTTTGAGGATAAATGTCTGCTTTGTTCCCTTTTTGACTGTCAGATAGGGTAGGGGTGGGTTTAAGTCGAGTTTTTTCCTTCAAATACTCTTAGGCGAAGTTGGCATTTAGGAGGGAATGGCTGGATGTTTAAGTAGTAGCACAGCCCAATGGCAGACCATTGCTAACATTGGCTGTGGACAACTTGAGTTTAGACTGCACAAATAGTTCTTTTTCTGCTTTTGGGTAAAGCTGCAAAAACCTTTTTATTCATGTTAAAATCAGTAATTTGCCCACAGAAAGTTCTGCGGGACAAAAACTGCACAAAGTAATACTATCTCTATTAGGGATGCTGTCATCTTAATTGTGCTGAGAAACTAGTGTGGGCAAACCAGTTGGACCAAAAAAGACAAATATCCCAGAGGTCACATTGGGAAAACGTCAGAAACAAACATTGTGCACAATGTTCCTAGCACAGCAAAGGTAACTAAATACGAATGTAACCAAAGGTGTTCATCTCACTGTCTATAATTAAGAACACGGCGTGTCAGTTTGCCTACAAATTACTATGGTGAGGCAAGAATGGGATTTGTAGAAGGTTGTGGTGAAAATTGGGTTACCTCAGCACGCCGGCTCCTCCGTGTCTGGTCAAAGAGTCAACAGGTGGTTCAAATATTGTCTCTCCAACATCTGTAAGTCGTCATTATTTAGTTCTCACCCTTGGTCTGAGAAAGTATATAAACATTGTCGTTACCTGTAGCTAGGCCATGCTAGGTCTTTTCAGACCAATGAATAGAATTGCAAGCTCAGGTGTGTGGTTGTTGTATTAATTACTTGTATAATTACAATTTTGTAATTTAACCGACTCTTTTATCCAAAGAGTACAATTACAAGTATGACAAAAGTAGCATACTCCAAAAAGCTCAGGTGGGAGAAACGATTTTCTACTTATTGAGTTACAAATGTCCCAAAAAGACCTATTATTCCCCTCAAAATGAATTAATAAATCTATGTACTTATTTATTTTTTTCCTTCTCAGGAAAGGTGAGGTGAAAATGCTCCGTTACTTTTACATTGTAAAGGCTGCAATCCATCTAGACGTAAAGCTGAGACACAACAAGAGACTTGCCACGCTCAATAAGCGCAAAGCCACTGAACCATACAGCTCATTTGCATTTTAAATGAGAGGTGTACACTGCATCAAATAGGATCTTGCGGTCTGGGGGTTCAACTCCCAGCCGGGAGGCCGTGGGTTCGAGCCCTGGAGAAAACAATCAGGAATTACAGCAGCAGCTGTAACTCATTTATAAATATCTACTTGGTAATGTTAATGCATAAAAACGTCTACTGGTTCCTATGTGCTGTGAATTTATTAATTGATCCAAACAAAACAAATAGTGTCGCCGATGTCTTGGTGGATTCCGGGTTTAAGAGTACGCTTTGTTTAACCACAGTTGGAGTTGCATTAGCTTTACATTTCAGTAACCTGTCACTTGTACAAAAGAGATGAATCGAACGCAACAGGCCTCTCGCAACAGTGAGATCACATGCACGACTTCTGTTACACAGCTCAAACAGTCCCAGTTTCAAGAAAATATCCAGCAGTCTTGTGTTACCCTTCTGCATGGAAACGTATGTGAAGTGGAGGGTTTTCTTTCTATCCTTGTATTCTTCTGCCTGAAGACGTGAGATGGAGGCATGGGGTTTGTTCTGTCCTCATGCCAAGGGACACTGGTGTTGTTATGCCTGGATGTGGTGGTGCCCTCCATTGACGCACCTGTGGGTGTTTGGGTAAGGGGTGGGATACATGATTCAATCCCAGAAATGTAATGAATAGGATACAGTATTCATGAGTAAGTATCTGGGTAAAATTCTGTCTCTTATTTTTTTAAATGGTCAGTTAACAAGGCAGGCAGAAACTGGACAAACTCCATTAGCTGACTAAACTAAAAAAAAATAATCTTCTTTTCCTTTCTGTTCCCCCCCTCCATTCAGACTCCTGAAAAGCAATAATGGATCAGGCAAGGTCAACGATATCCAAAATAGTGAGTATTGGCACAAACTTGAGAAAAGGACATTACATTTACAGCTTTTAGCAGATTATTTTATCCAAACAGTTGAACTGGTTAACCACCAGTTTTTGCAAGCACATGACATTCTTCCAGAATTTATATAAATAAAGGGACGGTCGAAACTAACCGACCCAGGAAAATCATCTTAGTCATCATCTTAGCTTAACTGCACAGTTTAGTAGGAAAGGCAAGTAGACAGAAGCAGCGGAGACTGAACAACTCTGTTCTTTTTTTTTTTGCGGATAGAGGATAGCAAAAAGAAAATTGAATCATTGACCGCCACTACCTACATAAATACATTTGTGCGCAAGCCAACAGGAATTCTACAATACATGATTTCAACCAACTTGAACTGCCAAACTTTAAAAAAAAAAAAAAAATTTTGAAGCAGAATTTTTCTTGTAACGCTTTTTAATCAGTTTCAAATCGTAGTGACATTGGCAATTTCTTCATTGCCACTGTAGCGTTAAACCAGCACTAACCGCCCGCTTTATCCGCTTTCTCCAGTTTAACGGGGAGCCACGCTCTTACACCCGCTTCAACTTGACCCAGAACATGGAAGGCGGCGACAGCCAGGTGGAGATGAAGCTGTCGTCCGACACGGACGAGGAGGCGGCGGGGAACGGCGTGTGCGACCACCACCCTCGCAGCAACGGCCGGAGCCCCTACGTGGTCCGCAAGCCCGGGCGCACGCCCAAGAACATCTTCTTCGTGGTGGTCGGCACACTCCTCATCTTCATCATCGGTAAGTAATGCATTCAGAAAACAATTGACGCTATAATATCCATTGTCCAGGAGCCATTAGGGTTCAGCTGCGACCAGTCGCTTCACAGCGTTCTCACTTCCTGTAGGTGAAGTGGTAGGATATGGGAGTGAGGTCCGAGTGTAACGTTACAGAACAAATGCTGACATGAAGACTCGTGGTGAAACTTGAACGCTTTTATGCTCTTCCTCTGTCCCTGCTTCTTTAAAGGCCCCATATCAGTCAAACTGTCCTTGAAGCTGAACATTCTGTTTCAGTTGGGATTGTGTGTTTTTTATCTTTTTATTATATTTTATGTCACCGCGCCAGCAACAGCAGTGGCTGGAGGCATTATGTTGTCGGGTTGTTCGTCTGTACTTCTGTCCCATTCTTGTGAACGCGATATCTCAAGAATGCCTTGCAGGGAATTTCTTCCAATTTGGTACAAACTTTTCACTTGGACGGAAAGATGACGTGATTAGAGGTCGAGGTCGGTGCGACCTCGTGTACGTCACATTTTCGTGAACACGATGTCTCAAGAACGCCTTGAGGGAATTTTTTCAAATGTAAAAATTTATGTAGACTGAAACTGACCTGGTTCGTGGAGGACTAAAACCGCGGGGCAATAATCCTAGTTTTTAAACAACTAAATCCAATTTGATTGGCTATCTTACTGGCTGTCGAGGATGGGTCAGACAATTGGTTACAATCCAGAAACGATGGGGCACACCTGGGGCAAATTTCTGACTTGTTTTGCGGCATGATTACTTTTGATTTAATTTTTTTCCCAGAGTACCTTTTGGCTAAATTACATATTAAACAGATTTAAAAATGAGTCCAGACACCACTGACCACCTTTAACTTCTCCTGACCTTCAGGCTACCTGATTGGATACTTGGTGCATCAGAAGAATGACTTGGCTCCCAGCTGCTCTGCGACCGCTCTCCCCTCCAACCCCTGCGACTCCCAGAGTAACATTGTACACGAGACGGGCGCCGCCCCCCTCATGAACTGGGATGACGTCAAGAGCCTTCTCGCTGAGAAACTTAATGCACCCAACATTGAGGATGTCTTAAGGTGACTCTAGAGCTATTTGTGTCATTCTATTTGACTCACTTCTTGACTCACTGTTGACACGTCCTGTAGGGGGCGGGCTAGAGAGAGCTGTCAGTACTCCCTTAAGTTTCAAACAAAAATGTCATTTTCTTTTGTCCAATTCCCCACCCCCATAGTGACATGTCCATCGCAAGCCACCGGGCTGGTTCTCCGGGTGACGAGCGCCTGGGAGACAAAGTGGCACAGAAGTTTAAGAAGTACGGCATGAAAGGCTGGACAGACGAGCACTTTGTGAGGGTCCAGGAGGTGCCCTCCTCTGCCAACAACCTAGTTGTGTTCAAAGGCAAAGAGTGGCAGCCCAGGGGCTTCCTGTCTTACAGCGCCAACGGAGAAGTGACGGTAAATCACGAAACTACCTTGTCAGAACCCACACGTATGCATGTCTGAGTTGACTATTTATATATTTATTTAGCTGGTTTTTTTATTATTATTTTTTTTTTTTAAATTGAGCTAATTGTAGCAGTTGTGAAGCCTGTTGAAACTGTGTTGTTTCAGGCCGCTGTGCGCTACGCTCACTACGGCCAGGAGAGCGACTTTAAGATTATGCAAAACCGAAACATCGACATGAGTGGCAGGGTGGTGCTGATGAGAGCCGGCAGAATCAGCTTCGCTGAGAAGGTTGGTTAGTGTGTGTGTGTGTGTGTCCTCTTCGACCTGCACCTCATAGTCCCATTTCATTTTCTGTTCACCATCTGAGTAAAGGCCGCACTTAAGTTGATGCCTTGTATTCTTGCATCTATAACTGAGCCTAGTCTAGACTACAATGGGACTAAATGGGGGGAAGCCACACGTACAATGATAAAATGTTAGTGTTGCGCTTCTTTTGCAGTGGGACAAATGCAGTGTATGTAATTCTAAATATTTCAATACATGCATAGTTTAGATGCACTTTGTAATGCAAACGTTAAGCTGACTTGCTTCCTCTTTTGTCCCATTGTAGTCCATGAAGAAAAAGAATTCACAATGTTGCAGATATTTTTCTCTGCAGTGCTTGGCATTTTTTTCTGCTGTGGTGAAATAGGAACAAGCAGGCTCTTGTTGAGATTTTGTGTATAGTACATACAGCAGTGGTTCCCACAGGACTTTGTAAAACTGTGGTGGGTGGACCTTGGACTAGATGGGGTCCTGGATGGGGTCCTGCTTGGGAGTGGTTTTTTTTTCTTCTTCTAATGCTCTGCTTTAAGTTCTGGAAAACGGCGGGTTAGGGTGGATGGAAGGCCCGAAACGGAGAGAGACAGAGACGTGTTTTTCAAATGAAACGTGCTACTGCGGACAGGGCACTAACCAGCACTCTTTTATGAATACTACACAGTAAAATAACATGAGAAGACGCACAATCAATGGACCGCTATTAGGCGTGCAGGCTGTTTGCGGGTGGGAGTGGGATTAACAGTCCCGTGCAGCGCTCTACTGTGGTCCCTCTAGGGGGGTCTGCGGGCATGGTCCCCCGGAAGAAAATGTTAAAAGCATCAATCTGGTGCCCTTTGAGAGCAAAATGAAGAGGTTGAATAATAATGAACATGATCATCTTGTATATTCATGTGTATGGTTTACATGTCGTGATGTTAAATGATCAGTCCCTCTTTCTCCGGAATATCGATCCCTGTTCTCATTCTTCACGCATGACTCCATGAAGAAAATGCATGTGACTGCATGTGTGAAAAGGGCTTTATGCAGCTGTATCATCGGCTGTCTGCTGAAAGGCAGATGTGTTTGTTAATTCTAGCGTACTTTCGTAGTTTAGCCTAACGACAAGCTATTTAGGCTAATCATTGCTACTTAGACAAACTCAACAGAGAAGCCAATGGCTTGTGTTCAACATGGGAGATTAAGCTAGTTTCTGCTCTCTCATTGGCTACCTCTCCAAGCCATCCCCTCTCCTACTCCGCTGTTTCTCGAGATCTCTTGTGTTAGGAGTGTAAAAATATTTTTGGTTCATTATGAAACTGTGGCGGGACAAAACCTATTTACTGTATCCGTTTCTCTCCACTTGACTTTGTTTCCATTCTTCTATCCCCTGGTGCTTCTAGGTGGCGAACGCCGCCAGAGTGAATGCCTCTGCCGTGCTCGTATACCCCGACTTCTCTATGGAGGAGGAGAACACGGAGCTCTTTGGACACGTGAGTGGGTTGGGCGGATTTTGCTGAAGGCTTGCATGGGGCACACAACAAGTGTTAGCTCAGGGACTTGTTAAAGGTTAATCTCAAGCGTGTTTTGTTTGTTCAGCCTCCTGGATGCGTGTCTAGGCAAGTATGTTTTAACAAAGCCCCATTGATCGTTGAGGTTAACTATTGGTACAGGGATACTCCGAGATTCATGCCGGGAAAGGCAAGCGTTTGCAAAAACCTTATTCTGGTTTGACTCGTAGCACAAGCCCGTCCCACACCTGGGAACTGAGTGGCGTACATTCCTCTCCACTCCTCCTACAGCCACATGCGTAGTTTTCATAGAAACTGTGACCTGGGGTGGACATTTGAAGCGGCACTATAACAAAACCAAGGAGTTGATGGCTCAATGATGGCAATTGTGGCCCGGTTTTGTGAAGCTGTGTTTCATTCATTTGTTCCTTCCTTGCCCAGGTCCACCTCGGCTCTGGTGATCCCTACACCCCGGGCTTCCCCTCGTTCAACCACACCCAGTTTCCCCCGGCCCAGTCGTCCGGGCTGCCCTCCATCTTGGCCCAGACCATCACAGCAAGCATGGCTAAGGAGATCCTGGTGTAAATGGATCCACTTTGATTTATGGTTTTAGGACGCATCACCCCTCTCCCTGCTGTAGTCGCTCAGGTTTTTTTGGGGGGGGCAGGATAGTCTAGCGTTCTAGGTGTTGGACTCCCAGCCGGAAGGTCGTGGGTTCGAGCCCCAGAGTTGGCCTACCTATAAGCAACCCCTACCTGCTCCATCTAACGGCACCATGTAATTGTAAGTCGCTTTGGATAAACGCGTCCACTAAATGACCCGATTGTCTTTTCGTTTGTCAGCAATCTGGGTGGTCCGGTTGCGCCGCAGGAGTGGGGGGTTTATAACAAGTTGGGCGACGATAAGGACAACATTACCGTGAGGGTCGACAACGTCCAGGCCGAGAAAAAGATCGTCAACGTGTTCGGCGTGATCAAGGGCTTTGTGGATCCGGGTGAGTTGGTCTTGTATATTATATATTATAGTCCCTCTTCGTATTGTGCCACGGGCTGTGTTTTAAATATTGCCTGCCATTTTAAATCCGCTTTTGCTTCTCTCTCTCAGATCGGTATGTTGTTCTGGGTGCCCAGAGGGACGCATGGGGGCCAGGCTTTGCCCAGTCCATTGTTGGCACCGGTGTCCTGTTGGAGTTGGCCCGCGCCATCTCCGACATGGTGGAACACGGTGAGACGTTTATAATTTTAACTTCCAATGCTTTCCGTTTTGACTGACATAATTTTTTTTCAAAGTGTGGATGGAATTGATAAAGCCTACTTCATCCTTCTCGTGTAATGAACGCTGGGTGTATCTTCTGATGTGTAATGGGCTTTATTGTGCTGGTGGGATGAGTTGAGTCAGATTCCTCGTATGTGTATTCAGGCCGACGCTTTCAGCGTTTTTAAAAAGTGGTTTGTTTCCAGGAGGATTCAGGCCAAGGAGAAGCATTGTGTTTGCCAGCTGGAGCGGAGGAGAATATGGGAGCGTTGGCGCCACCGAGTGGCTTGAGGTGAGAAGTGCATGTAGCGCTAAAAAATGATGTGACCTTTTGTAATTCAAAGTCAATGTATTTTTTCAACAGTATCTTAAATTCTTTCTTGTATGTTTAGGGTTACCTGTCCTCTCTCGGCATGAAAGCGTTCTCCTACATCAACCTGGATGGTGTTGTTACAGGTATGTGTTGTGTTTAGTAAAACTTAAGCTCTACTCGATTGTTCTATCTGAATTTCAGTAACTTTCAGTCAGGGTCGGACTTGGTGAAGCAAGACTCACTGGGAGTCCTGCTTTCACTCCATGTTTCTCGTTAAGGCACCCCTAAAAATGTCACATACTGACGTTTTGGGCGATTAGCACTCTAGAATCAGGTTATATTTGCTTCTTTTTTTTTAATTTATCAGCTGTGCCAAAATTGCTTTGGTAACTGCAGTTTCTTTTCCCAAATCTATTTGATTATTTTCACCACTCCATAAAAGCTAAAAGTCTGTCTGTGGGGGTTTTAAGTAGTTAACGAATGCTACATAGCAATAAACAATTTGCTTCTTTCTTAATGTAATCGTGTATATATAATGTATATAAAATGTATAGTTTTGGGTAGCGTCAGGCCAGAAAATCCGGACCAGTCCATGTCTAGCTGCCTAGCCATAGATGCAGTGTACAAATATATCATTTGAAATGCCTTGCTGCTGATAATCATGACCTCATCAATGTTGCCCCCCCCCCCATCAGGTATGGATAACTTCAAAGTCGCAGCCAGCCCTTTGCTGTACAGCCTGATCAAGAGCACTTTGCAGGAGGTAAATCTCCAGAAAGTTGGCTTTTAAAGGGGGTAGGATAGTCAAGGGCTCCCAGCCAGAAGGTTGTGGGTTCAAGCCCCAGAGTGTGCATCTTTGAGCAAGATGCCTAACCCCTATCTGCTTTTTTTTTTTTTTTAATTTATTTATTTATGCAAGTAAGCAGGATTTTTCTGGGGGTTCGACTCCCAGTCGGAAGTTCATGGGTTCGAACCCTAGAGTTTGCCTACCTGTAGACCTTCTTGAGCAAGATGCCTAACCCCCATCTGCTCCATGTAAAACTTTAATTGAACACAAGTCACTTTGGATAAAATGAGATATGAGATTGGTTTGTCTCTCTACAGGTGAAAACCGTAAATCTGGACAAAAGTCTGTATGTTCACTATGGAAGGAATAACTGGGAGAAGTCAATGTAAGTGGGACTTGTTGGGGTCTTTTTTTTTTAGATGTGGGTACATTATACGTATAACCTATTGGTAAAGACGTTGACACTTTCTCTTCTCAAATGTGTTTTTTTTTTTTTGTTTTTTTTTAGCATGGAGCCTCTGAGGATGGATGATGCCGCATATCCTTTCCTTGCCTTCTCTGGCATCCCTTCGGTTTCCTTCCGCTTCACCACTAATCTGGTAAGCCACGTTGGTCAAAAGAATGTCCCCCATTCCAAAAGTCAAGACACTGTGACCAAATGAGGCCACTGTGCAGCATTTTAACCAAGTTACAATACAGTTCATATCCGCCATTAACCCTCGCAACCGTGCCGCACATCCGCAGGACTACCAATATTTTGGCACCGAACTCGACACGCGCAAAAAACTGGACTCGGTGACGTCCAACCAGATCGCTCGCTTCGCCAACGCGGCGGCCCAGTTCGCCGGCCAGATGGCCCTGAGGCTGGTCCACGACCACCTGCTGCGCTTTGACCTGAAGAAGTACGACAACGTCATCCGCATGCACGTGCTGGAGATCAACAACAAAGTCAATGACATTCAGACGGTGAGTGAGCGCGGTGGGGGGGGGGTGTGTTCTGGAGGGCTGTGTTGTGCCTCGGCATGCAGATTTTTAAAGTGAAGCTAAAATTCCACAAAATAAAAACGTATACGTAGATTTGAACCCCCTGGGTCTCCCCGCGTCCCTCGCAGCTCAAGCCCGCGGTGCTGCCCAAGAGCCTGACGGTGCAGTGGCTGAACGAGGCCTCTGGCTCGTACAGCCGCGCTGCCCGCGCGCTCTCCAACGATATCCAGAACAGTGACCTGGAAGACATCGAGATGTGCCGCAACATCAACGACCGGCTCATGGTGGTGAGAAACCGCATTGTTTAGTGTGTGATTTGTTTTTATTATTAACTGGCATTTTGTTCAGTAAGCCCTTTAAATAATAGGATTTAGTTGGCCACGAACCATTTTTGTGACACTAGTTTGTGGCTCCATCTTGAAGTCGCTTCCTCGTCTCCCCCCCCCCCCCCGCAGGCCGAGAGGAACCTCCTGTCGCCGTACGTGTCCCCTAAAGACACACCCTTCCGTCACATCCTGCTGGGCTCCGGGCAGCACACGTTCAAGGCACTCCTGGACCACTTGGAAGCCATCAAGACCAGCGGCCTGGACGCGGACGCGGACCTGTTCCGGAATCAGTTCGCTCTGGCGACCTGGACCATCCAGGGCTGCGCCAACTCGCTGGCGGGGGATATCTGGGCTTTGGATAATGAGATCTAAAACGCTCCCCCTCCCCCTGTCCTTTCTCGTGTAATGATTCAGCCCCGCTAACCCAACTGGAAGCATTTTAAAAACGAACAAAAGAAACGCTAGCGAATCAGCCACAGTTGGTAAAACATCATAAAAAAAATAAATAATAAGATTTACTGATTTCAGAATATTCCCCCAAAATAGATGTATTTACCATCCCCTTTTTTACACTCCAAAACAATTTTACAAATGAATTTAGCTTCTTGCAACGTTTATCACAGCTGAACGTTAATATTATTATTTTCCCCATTTCTAAAGGAATAATTTAAAAAAAAAAAAACAATTTGTGATTCAACGTTGGTGCTAGTAGCTAATACCTACTTTCTCTCTCTTTTTTTTTTTTTTTTTTTTTTTTTTTTTTTTTATTATTTTTTTTTTTTTTTATTTTTTTTTTTTTTGGTTTTTTTTTTTTTTTTTTTTTTTTTTTGTTGGGGGGGGGGGTGGGGGTTTGTGTG
>JAOEHI010012726.1:0-31658 GCA_025447815.1 Percopsis transmontana
AATGTACTATTGCTAAACAGCTTTATTGATTAATATTTGCTAAATATATGCAAGCATAATATTCAGAATTTCTAACACAAGCCATCTTGGTTTTCATGAAAGTTCATGTTTTCTTCCTAGCCTGGTCAAGAGCAGGCTAGATGGGTTCAAGTTAAACCTATTGTTTAACCATTCAGCAGTCTGACAGTAAACCTCAATTACATTTTGGTCTGCAGGTCACTTTGCGCTTCGTAAGCATATCATATAATGACATAAAAACAGAGAAAAACCTGTTCTCTAAATATATTCGTTGCATCGCCATAATTAAACCTCTAAATGTTGTGCCAACTTTATTTATTTAGTAGGCCTAACCTAATTAAGTCACTGACATGTCAAGGAAGATAATGATTATATATAGGATTGTATATACAGTATTATATTTTAACATGTCCACATGTTTCAGCCCCAAGCCTGTTGTTCCTAAAATAGAAAAAATGGAAAGGAATTATAAATTTTACATGCACAACATTCAGTTTTGAATTTCTCAATTGAATATGCTATTATTGCAACATATAATTTAAGCATGCTTCTCTCTTTTTATTAATGTGCATCCTTAGGCAAGATGCCTAACCCCTAACTGCTCTATAATTTGTATTTCTACTCAGTTAGAAATCCGTTATATTTTTTCGAAAATTCATTCAAATTATATTTGATTTAATTAAAGTTCCGGATTTATTTTCATCTGTTTCGGATTTTCCAATTTTTAACACATTTTTACTAAAAATAAGTCAACTACGTGCACAAACAATTCTAACTGTGGATACATTCAGGATAGTTTACTCTCAGCACTCTCAAAAGTTCTCAGGGTAAATATAATAATATAATTTATAGCAGAGAATAAAATAAATTGGAATAATTAGCCTGTAGGCTGAATAAAATATACAAATGATAAAAAGTGTGTCAAACTAGTCCTTTCTGGTGGTTCAATGCCCTCAGTTAATGCTATTTTATAAATTTTAAACGGGCTGCTTTCTTGGGCATTTTCCATCTTTCACAGACATCTCCATTGAAGTACATGATGGTAAGGTGCTTGGTGTTGAGCTCAGAAAGAGACTCTGTCTTATCAGTGAGGAGTGTCTTGTACTTGCTGAAGCTCCTTTCACAGTAAACTCACTGGAAAATACATGTAGACATTACCATTTTTGCAACCCTTGGAAATCGTTGGCTTGTGCCTTTCCAGTAGTCAGCAAGGTCCAGGGAAGTTGAGAGTGTTCGGACACAATGTTGATATGCAGCCCACTCTTCAGAGCCCACAGTGTACCATAGGCCTCAACATACCTCTCCATCGCAAGTGCCTGTCTTGGAAACTTGGTAACTGAAAAAAAGGTAACTGTATTTATTGAGTCAGCTCTTTAGGATTATCTGAGCATGTGTCCGGGAGTACACACTGTCATGGCCACACTCTGGATGTCGATATCTCCAAGGGTCTCAACATATCTGACATTGTTAAGGATGTTGTTTTGTCAGATCATCACTGTGTTTTCTTTGAAATGTGGACCTCACTTGACATCAAGACCAGACATATCTGCATTAAGAAAAGGTTTTTAAATGACAGCACAGCTACATTTTTTACGAACAGGATTTCCCCTGCGCCATGCAAACCATCTGATTGTGTTGATGCCTTGCTGGAGACCTTCAATTTAAATATTGCTAGTGTTATGGATAAGATTGCATCAGTTAAAGTTAGAACCATGTCATGCCAAAAGAAAGAACCATGGAGGAATGCCACTACAGTTAAACTCAGAAGGAGGGAATGTAGGAAAGCCAAACAGATGTTGTAAAACTAAGCTTCAGATTCACGAAGAAATTTTGAAAGATAGGATGCGTGATTACAATACAACAATGTGCAAAGCTAGATAATCCTTTTTCTCCAAAATCATGAACAATAACACTAACAATAGTAAAATACGTCTTAGCTTTGTTGACAATGACCTATTAAATGCACCAAAAAATTTCCGGCTGGGAGTCCAACACCTAGACAACTAGACTATTTGCCTCTTTATTTATTCACATTTATTTATTTTGTTTTAATATTTTTGTCTGTATTGTTTTTCCCCTATTTATTTCCCCCAAACATATTTATTTTTGTCTCTCCTTTTTACATTTCTGTCTGAATTTCTGCCTCATTATGCAAATGAGGAGGGCTGTCTCTCAAGCAACATGTCGACCAATAAATAAACAGGTTAGAGGTTTGGCTGACAGTGCCGCTCCAGTGTTGTGCCGTAATATTCACCCCTGCCGTTAAATGCACCCCCCCCTTGACCAATAGGCGAGAAGTTGAGTGACAGCCCTCCTCATTTGCATAATGAGGCAGAAATGCATACAGAAATATAAAAAGGAGATATAAATATGTTTGGGGGAAATAAATAGGGATAAAACAATACAGACAAAAATATTAAAACAAAATAAATAAATGTGAATAAATAAAGAGGCAAATAGTCTAGTTGTCTAGGTGTTGGACTCCCAGCCGGAAGGTTATGGGTTCGAGCCCCAGAGTTGGCCTACCTGTAAGCAAGATGCCTAACCCCTATCTGCTCCATGTAATTGTAAGTTGCTTTGGATAAAAGCGTCTGCTAAATGACCAAATTGTCGAAATAGAAAATAATCTCTCTATTGAATCTATACTTGAATCTTGGCCAACTCTTACAAGACAATGGGATTTCTTACCACAGCTATGCAGATGATACTCAGATCTACTTGCACCTCTCTCCAAACAACTATGATCTCCTTGACTCACTTTGTAAGTGCCTTCTTAAATCCTTACATTGTATGTTTCATTGTATGTTACAGAATAGACAAATAGATAGACAAAGTACTATTATTGGTCTATAAATCTCTTAATGGTGTAGGACCAGCATATCTAACTGATGCTGCACTGATATGAGCCGGGCAGAACTCTCAGATCGTTAAGAACAAGTCAGTTAGTCCTGCCTAAGGTAAAGAAAAAACATGGAGAAGCAGCATTTAGCTATTACACTGCTGGAACCAGTTGTCAGAGAACATTAGAAAAGTCCCAACACTATACACATTTAAATCTAGGCTAAAAACGTTTGACCAGGCTCAGTTTAACATATTCATCTTTCTCTTTAATTACATTGTTTTAATCTTATTTTAATTACATCGTTTTTTTGTCATGAATGATTTGTTCAACTGGACATATTTAGGGCCATGTCATTGGTTGGGAGAACTAACCAATTCACTTAAGTAACTCTGACAAGTAAGTCTGCAAGTGTGAACATTTCAAGTCTGAACGTCAAGGAAGAATGTATGTATTGTTCATTGAATGAGAATGGGGCATCTCGTGACTCGTGACGTGAGCAACCGGAAATGTGTCTGAACGACTTGGTGAATGGGTTTTTTGAACGAATCCTTTTATTGAATGGAGTAAAATTATTTGAATCTTTCAAAGACTTAAATCTGCCATCTCTACAAGCCATGCTATTTTGATAAGTGGCCTTTATTTTTAGCCAGGTTTGTGAAATACCCCCCAGGTTTTAAACTATTCAGGTGGTTCTGGGGGCACTATAACGCAGTCAAGAAATGCCCCTTCAAGTTATGGTATTCTTAAAACGCCATCAGGAATTGGATGTTGAATACTGATTACAGAAATAATGTAATGTAAGTCAGCACGTCTGTTTTAGGACACAAGCAAGACAAAACTGCTAAGATCAAATATTTCCATTTACCTTGATATTAAGACACCAAATGTGCCCAGTCAGTTCTTAGCAAGCATCAAAGTATTCCCCCAAATGAGTGAAACTATGGCCTGTTAAAAATGTTCATATCAATCGTCATACATATCAATCGCCAGTCTGCAGACCATGCATAAGGTCAGCATGTGAATGGACAATTAATTGTATGATTATACCATTCTGTCTAGACCTATGAACATTTTAGTGAAAATGTTGAAAAAATGTATTAACGTAAACAGACTTATGAAACCATAAGGTTTGCAGCCTGCATTGGGCAACAGAGCTGAACGCAATTACTTGTGTACTGTAACTCAGCGTAGCTTAAAGTTTTCAGTTGAGTAAACATATCATTTTGACTGTTATTGTCTGACAAGCTATCAATTTCAAATACTTCCCTGAATAATTACCGCCCAAATCACATATCTTTACTGAAAAGGACTCATTTACTATAACAAAAAGAGACTTTTCATATTCTGACAGGTTTTAATTACATCCCTGTTGGGGCTCTTCCACATTTGCCAATTAGAATCAGTGAAATGACAAGAGCAATGTCCCAGTCTTTGAGACTTTACATGTGACTACTTCATGGCATTTCCAAAAGCTTTCCATTTTGTGAATTGAGGGATGAAAAAAAAAGATGTACCTCAATAAAAAGAACTTCTGGGCTCAGTTGTTCAGAAGTTATCTGATCGGATTTCGGTTATCGTATTGGAAATCAAACCTTCAATATGTGTTGTTTAAAACCTTTCAGTAGGATTTTTGATCCAAAAATTCAGGATTATTCTGATTCCACCAAAAAGGTGGATTTTAGGAACAAAATAAAACTTGTAAAATAAAACAACATTTGTATCATGTAGCATATATACATTATTTATTTTTGCACTTGATTTGTGTAAATGCTACAATAATTAAGTAGATAAAGTAGACATTACCTATAAAGCTACCTATTAAGCCTTTCAGTACAGTAAAAATATTAATAATCCCCTAAACAGCTGTCAATATAAAACAAAAATATTATATTGAAATGTAACTGTCACTGATCACTGTACATTTATTACAATGACACAATTATCAGAGTTGAACCAGTGTTGTTCTTTATATAGTTAGTAGCCTACATTGTGATAGCACTAGAACTGCGGGGATTTTGTCTAAGGAATTATAGCTGAACACGTTTTATGGTGGGTGTACTTGCTGATCTGGCACTGCGCTGTCTTGCCAGGAGTGAGCGGAATTCTGGGGAGGCTTCCGGAAGCCGCCCCTGCCTTCATGTGGTTCTGACGGAGCTCAAACACAAAACACATTGTCCGCTGGCCGCCTGCTAGTTCGGTCCACACTTAGTAAATACTCTGTCTGTATGCATGGTTTTGATTCTTTGTTTTATTGTTTCCGCTAATGTGGCCATTTTGCAGAATTGCGCTAAGCTCCGGAGGAGAGCGAGAACACTTCGCGCCTGTGGGTACCAGCGTTCAACTATAATCGCAGGAATAGAAGGGGGGTCTCGGAGGTGTTAAAACATTAAAAACATTGATCTAAATATGTTTACAACTGCACCATTCAAAATCTAACAATGCAAGCGTGTGCTCTATGGCAATTTAGGTAAAGTCACAGAAGGACAGAAATGAGGCATATACATTTATTTCATAATGAATGATTTAAAAACACAATGAAACAATGACGTGGCAATTCTAGTGTTATGGCACTGGTAATCCGTGGTTTGGTAATCTTGAAGGCCCAGTGGTTCAAAAAAATGTAAACAACGCATACTGAAGGTTTGATCCAGATCAAAACCAAAATCGGATTAGGTGATCTAATCCGAATTCTGAATCCTTTTTTTCTTTTGAACAGAATTTCGGCTATCGGATTGGATCAAATCTTCCAAATCAAGATTTTATCCAATCAGATATCTGAAATCCGATCAGATTAGTTCTGAACAACTGGGATGAAAAGTTTGTATCTGGATCAGGGTGATCCAATCCAAATGTTGCTTTGAAAAAATTGCCCAAAAGTAAATTGGATTACTTGTTCCTTGATAGCAAAATGTGGGATTTCCAAATCCGGATCATTCCGATCCAGATTAAACTTTTTGAATATGGGCCCTGGTCTGTCAGAGCTGGCTTTCAAAGGTAGATTTAAGCCTTGATCACTTTAAAGCTTTGATCTGTGCATTTATACCAGCTCCATCTCAAGGCTTCGTCGTTGGATTAGGACACTAGGCACCTGGCCATTTAACCTTCTATCCTGGTAGCCAATTACATTTCATTTTCCAGTAAATATCCTTGGGATCATAAGTGCTGTACTGGACTGCATTATGCTTCGTATTGAAACTACATTGTATTGTTAATAAACAACAAGCTGACCCATTTTTAAATGCAATGATTTGGCCGTCTCTTTCTAGCCTCACACACCGAAGCTAATGTTTTATTTGGCTGGGTAGTGAGCAAATAAAAGCTGAAAGCAGCCCCTTCAGATATTTGCATAGGGTTCATTACCTAAAAAATGTCAAGTTTAAATGTAATAATTATAATTATTGTTAGGTACTGTAGTAGGCTACATGTAGTTGCTGTCACAGTGTTACATCTCAATTTACTTTTGG
The DNA here is from genome assembly GCA_025447815.1 of Percopsis transmontana. Classification (NCBI taxonomy): domain Eukaryota; kingdom Metazoa; phylum Chordata; class Actinopteri; order Percopsiformes; family Percopsidae; genus Percopsis; species Percopsis transmontana. Next base: position 6,325 of record JAOEHI010012726.1, read on the forward strand.
GGATGAATAGTCGCCAACAGTCTGATGTCAGCATTCACACCCTATCCAAAACATTTAGGCGCCACTGTTAGCGCTCCTCACATTAGCATCCCACTGATTAACATACCCAAAGGTGGTACCGCAGATCAAAGGCAAGGATGTACTGTTTAATATTTCAACCTCATTACAGTGTAAGGGCTTTTGATTACTGGCCTTTTTGTGTCTCTGTCAATTTGAGGCAGCAATGTTCTTTGCTCTTCGGCAGGAAGTGCAATATTAATAGCAGTGAATCTTCCCTCCAAAGAGGGTGTCACTCCAACACCAGGTTCCAGTCTCTTTAATTGGTCTTCATACGAATCCTGTTTAAGATTGTATCACATGGCTGCCCTTTCGGGAATACTCCTAGTCATTTAAATGTACCTCACTGTCTTTATGAATGTCAATTTGCCTATGTAATGATCCTATGTGCCATCTATGATAAATCAGCTCCATGTAAATATGACCATACAGCATTACTTCCAGTGTAGCTGTCACGATTGGCGTGAACAGGCCCGTGCACGTCCCAGCTGCACACCTGTGGGGGATTAGCTCCACACAGGTGCGCCTCCTTTAGTTAATTATGGACATTATTTAAGATCCCCAGCAGCACTAGGTGCCCTTGTACGAGGTTCCCAGGTCGGAGGAGTGGAAGCGGCCCACAGAACAGCGGAGTAGCCAGAGGCGGCGAGCAAGCCACAGGAGGGGGAGAAGCGCGGGCCTGGTTGCCGTCAACGCTTCGCTCTGCCTGCGCATCGCAGCGATAACCTGTCCGAGCGCCGCTACGGGGGTTGGAGATTACGGCGCTACTGTACGCGCTCCCGACGACCCCTACGAGGACCCTCACACGGATGGATGGAGCAGGCGCTCCTCGGCCACCCCCGTTCCCAACGGTCTTCGTGACCTGCTCTCTCCCGGTCCCACTGCCCCGCACCAAGCTGGCGTGGACGGGCAGCGCCGAGGGAGCACCTAGTTTCACCGCGCCCAGCCGGAGCCAGGCTGGCCCCACAGGACGGCCCCCAGGAAGTGGTTCAGCCTCGCACCAGGAAGTACTCGACGGTCGAAATCCTGGAGGATGTGCCGCCCAGTTCCCCCCTGGATCCCCCCGCAGACGCCATAGCCAACTTTCCGGCGGTCTCCCGGCCGGTCCCGCTACCCCGCGCCAGGAAGGCGCCGCTGGTCAGCCCCGTGGGAGTCGCTCCACTGGCCCCTTGCTCTGGTGTTGCCACGGGCCCACACTCCACCAGTCCCGCACCAGGGAAGGTTCGCCGGGCAGGCCGCCGACGGGAAAGTGTTGCGGGACAGCACCCAGATGGCTTCGCAACACCGCGCCGGGATGGAGGCGCTCGTCTGCGCCCTGGGACTTTCGCCAAACCAACTCCAATAACGCACAATAATATTAGCTTTACACAGTGCACTGCTGCCAGAATAGTCTGTTTTGTAGATCATATATACTTTTTCTGTAGAATAATGAGGGTGCCATATAAGTCTTTTTATACCTAAAACAACATACGAGCACGGATTAGATAAGTCATGGGAAAAATATATCATTAACATAACATGTATGTAAGTGCCGTGTGCCTTTTGAGAAAGCAGTGCTGACCAGGATGAACCATGGATCTCATTGCATTGTTTGTTAGCTTTAAGTAGACAGTCTGTCCCTCTGGTTGAGTATGTATATGAGCCCATTATCAGTCTATTCTCTTCCTCTTTCAAGTCCCATTTACCTGCTTGGGACCATCACTCTGCCCTTCCTTGAGAGCCAATGCAAATATTCCTTCCTTTGGTGAGTGAGTATCCTCCTAATGAGTGGAAGAAACTACAGCTCGCATAGAGGTCGTTGTTGTTTACCATGGCTGAATAAACAACATGATGAGATGGGGCTGACTGACTGACAGATGGTGCAAGAACTATTCTGGTTGCAGACGCATCGATTGACTTGCACTCCCCAAACTGACGAAACCCACTGCTCAAGAAACACCTTCCCCATTTCCCAACCCTAAACGTGATAAAATATTGATCACGTGCAATACAGCTGCAAATACTGGAGGAGTTAAACGGCACATATGCTGGCCGGGTAAAAACAAAAGATAAAAGATAACATGAACCGTCTGGTTCAGGCGGCTCATTATTACGGTATTGACTTCACACGTTTTGAGAATTCAGTACAGACCCGAAGAACTCATTTGTTAGAGAAAACTCTGAAACAGGGCATGAATGTGTGAACTACCTGCTGTATTGTTTACCCAAGAGTGGAAAACTGTTTTCTTATTCAAATGCTACATCCATGTGCTTCTCCATATTTATTCTGGAACTGCGTCAAGTCTTTGCCCTTCTGTCACCCTGAACACGTGATCAGTCTTAGCTTTTCTGCTTACGTGCGTCACTGTTTAAGTGGCGAAAAAAAGTTATTAACAGGACAAAGGTGTGATGCATTGCCATGTTTGTATACAAGTTTGCGTTAAACCGCAGCGGTATCTGTAAGATACCACCTTTTAATCAAAGGGGTTACGAAAACTACTGAGTGACATCATACAATTGAGATGATACAAATCTGCTTCAAATCACAGGAAACCTTTTTTCCTATAAATGAATGTGCGTTTCAGTGGTATTAATCCTATAATTATTATTCTTATTACATTTGCATTTCTTATAGATTGTAGTATAGCTGCGTCTAGCTGTGACAATCTTGTACATCAGCATCAGACAGGAAGTGTGTGTTTCCTCAAACAGTAGCCTACTGGGTGGTCCACCAGAGAGCATAGGCAGGACTACAGTATATAAGTGTATACTGGCCTACATGCTCTCCATATGCTGTTTGGTTTTGAATTGACCAGTTACCCCTTACTTACAGTAGGTGACGCCATCACGACCTTAACTGGAAAGTACAAGATTATAGCAATAACAAACCTACCCTACATTTGCTCTGTGAGTGCGCTGGTGAAAATGGCACACACACAGATGAGAAGCCTGACTTTGATCAGTCTGCTGTGTTAAATGAGCTGGAATTCCTATGATGTTCTTATCTACTTGTGCCGTTCCTCTCCAGGGTCTTCTGATGCCCCCCACCCCCCATCGCACTCTTACCACCCTGTTCCTCTCTGATGCCTGACATGAGCTAGCGTCATCGGGAACCAGGCAAACAGCTGCCCTAGATATGATAGAAAGGCAGACAACGGCGAGGCCCTCGACCCAATGAGGATGGCCGTAATTACTGACAATATTATCTCGGGCTGTGGGCTGCTGTACTTTTCCTACTTGCCGCCTTAAAGCCCGGAGGTCTGCAGGGATTTCCCTCCATGCCTTCTCTTCTACCTCTGTCTATGTTCTTGCATTCTGCAATTCATCTCATTTGCGTTTTCAAAACAGGCAAGATTTCTAGCATCGGCGTCGCCAGGTCATTTTTCCGGGGCTTCAGCCCCGAATGTTTTGAATGTAGCCCCGAATGTAATTTAAAATGTATGCAACACAAAGTTTAGGTGCAGTTCAATAACAACACAAATATTTTCTGAATGAATATGCAATAATGTTCATGCCGCAGCCTGTCTCGCGGGTCTGCGAAGAGCGTGATAATATTGCTACATTTTGTTTAAAGTTCACGAGACGTGACGTGACCTCACCCCCGTATTTACCAGCATAGGCCCTGTGCACTACGCGCGCGTACAGTATGTGCGTGTGAGGTTATCTTAACTTGTGTACCGTTAATTTGTGCATTGCGCACTGGTTCTGAGCGCATACGGCAAGTTATTTTACTTGTGGTAACACTGACGGCCCAGTGTCAAGAGTCATGGTCCGCCACACACACACACTATCATATAGCTACGTCCCGAAGAATCTGGGCTCAGCCCCGGATGTTTAACAGTGCAGCTGACGCCCCTGATTTCTAGTAAACATTAAGCTAAATACTAATAAAAATAAAAGCAATTTTTGAGCTGCTTCAAACTGTAATAAACTTATGTGTTTCATAGTATATATCTGAACTAAAGAGATGTAACATAAGGGAATGATAGCTGCATTTATTATACCTTTAGTACAGTGCAACCGTTACATTTGCTTGCATGCAGAGTGAGGTCATTTAATTAGCTTTACTTGTACTTGTATTGCTTATTGAAATGACTCCTGCCTAACATATACATAAAAAGAGTATTTTCATTTCCATTGTTGCAGAAACGTGAGCACAGTCTTTAAATAGGACCACTGAAGTAACGCTTTTCCAGTATTTGCAAAACAATCCTGGCAAAGAAAGCTCCCGTGAAATAAATACAGAGTAAATGAATTTCTCCATTTTTAATCAGCTTGAAAGAGATAATGAGCTAGAAGGATATCTTTATCTGGTCTCTTCCTCGCTGCTGTTTAGCGAGATGAGGTATACTCGCACCGGTGTCAATCATACAGGTGGATCGCGTGATTAGCTCATTATGAGGTGAACGCCAGAATGGGTTAGAGATCCCTGCCATGCTTTCTTTTCCTTTCCTCTCCTCTTTGATTGAAGCTGGACTCCTGCTAAGATCAAACAGGACTGCCATGCCAGGTTACTGGCATTAATCCGCAGTCCTGAAATAGAGGCGAGATACCAATGGTACAGCACAGCATGTATTTTAGTAGAGTCAGGTTTTGAGGTCGCAGCACATGCAGCGGTATACAAATTAGCTGTTGGGCAGTAGAAACGGAAGTAAATGGTTTATTGATTTTTTTTCTCCCTCTCTCAGTCAGAAGATAATATGCGATGAGAGAAGAGTCTGGTTCAACTGTTAGTCTGGTCTGATTCTTCATCAGGTATCTACATTCTGATACAGGTCCTCGATGTAGTTCATTTCAAACAAATAACTGATTATTATTAATGAAATAATTGCAGAATGAACCTTTAGGAATCAATAATGTACCATCTTATCCTATTAGTTAGACATAACAGTCTCCTGGTGCCAAGGTCAAGGTCAAAGTAACTTCTACTTTTTTCAGACTTAGTCATAGTTAAATAGGCTTAGACAAGTAGTATTTATGAGTTGAATCAGTGCACATTGATCAGAGCCTTAGAGGAGATTATCAAAAGCATTTGAAAGAGAAATTGAGAGAAACTTGTATCGATTCATCAGGACGGTTGCTTAGGTTTTCCACTAAAATCTCATTAAGGATGAAGACTCCTGCCACAGCTTTGAGCAGTGTTTACTGCCTTCCACATACATCCAGATTTTTTTAATCATGGCCGCTCACTGCTAGAATTGAAGGTGACAAATATTGCTCCAATTGGATCGGCTAGTCAGACAGTTGCCGTTTGGAAATAGCACGTCAAACAGAAGACTTCAGGGGTCTTCAGTTTGGGACAAACCTCCTCAAATGCTCCCTGTGTCCTTTGTACACACACACACACACACACACACACAACTGTCCAAATTGGGAAAAAGGGTCACCGGCTAATGCTTTCGTTGTTTTTCTTCACAGTTAAAACTATCTCTACCTCAAGGTCAGTCCATTGGTTCTTCATGAAGGTCATTTTCTCTCAAATGACTAACTCAAGTAAACACGCGTTACAACACTGGTATGCAGATGAGCCTCTGTGAATGCACTAGACATTGAATCTGGAGCAGCAGAAGTGTCACACTCCTCCAGGTGAAAGGTGTACAGTTCCTAATAGAGTGTGTGCATCCACAAAATGATTCTTCTAGTCTACTTAACGAACCAGTGTCGGATCTTAATTAATATTTTAGATGAACTTGACTTGAATGATTCAATTCAATGATTCATCATTTAAAATGAGGTTCACTTCTACCAAGGTCACTGTGGAAATCGAATGAGATATGTGAGTTCTAGCATAAAAAGTGTGTGCAAGTTACACATTTGAAAATTAATTAATAAAACATACCTGTTGTGGCTGTGCTTTAGTTATTGATTGAGGTATTGTGCATCGAGGATGATGGTTGTCCAAATCTTTTACTTCAAATATAATACTGAATACTGCATTTTCAGTCAAATTATTCCCCCTTGAAAATGTCCCCATTTTGCAATAATTTGAGATGACAGAAAACCTTATTAGGAACTTAATACGAGTTTTACTTTTCCAACAGTAATCATTTTAAAAGAGTAGGCATTAGTCTTCTAATGCTAAAGGGGAGAGCAGGTGCGAGCCGGAGAGAAACATGGGAGAGACGATTGCAGTCGGGCTCGACATTTATTAGGGGAAATAGAAAAACAAGCCTTCTGGCAGAACTTAGCAACTTAACATGGAACAACTAAAGCAAGCAGTGTTCAACAATGAACCTAAATAGTCTTTTGGGCAATCTGCCACAGCTGTGCAGATTGCCCAATGCTCCTCAGGTGTGGCGGTGGAGGCGGGGCGGGGCAGGGCATCCGCCATGCCCACACGGCGATGACAGCAGGGCAGGAAACGTGCGTCAGGGCAGGAAGCACCCCCGATCGTGACAAAATATGTCATTTGGAAATAAAATCCTTCATATTTCTCCAGTTAAGTATAATTAAATGAAGCTTAATACAACGTAACTGATTCAGTAAATATACATTCTCCAGATTCAGTAAAGATTAATTCTCCAGGGCCATGCAGTGCAAATGAGATAGTAGAAGAAAATTGGGGTTTGATGAGTCTGGTGATGAAGAAAAACATGAAGACATGTAGCAGAGCATGGAAATAAAATATATTCCAGGGGGTATACACTGTCTCTGAATTCTGCTCCAGGCAGCATGACGTTGAAACATTTTTAAACCTGTCAAAATACATTGCAGCAATTTAAGCATTGATCAAATGTAAAGCACTCCAAAATTGGAGATGATGAAGGCCATGATGATAGATCCAGAATCCCTGGTGCTCTAAGGCTTTAGAACATAACACGCAGAATGTGTCAACATTGATTAGTGGTCCTTCATAGGCAGAGTATTACTCGCTCATTAAACATTTATTGATAAGGGGTAAAATAGCTAAATTCAATTAACCGATTCTATCAAAGCTCACTCAAAATAATGAACTTCCCTGGTTCTCCACAGCAGTTTCCATCCATCATCCAAAGGCAAGGCAGGGAAGTAATTAACATGTCTGTGTAGGTTATTTCTTTATATCGAGAGATTGTCAAGTCAAGCGATCCTTGCGTCACATCTAATGACATTGAGAAATTAAGGTCAGACCTCTGTTCAGCGATATATCTTATTTAGAATCCCAAGTAGCGTTATTACAGTGGCCACCATTGAAGACCTGGTTTACGTCTATGAAACTGTATAGTAATATATTACTATACAGTATATAATTATATATATATATATATATATATATATATAGTCCAGCCTCATTAAAGTGGCAGATATAATACCAATAAGCTAAGGCCTACATTGTACACATTGTGTATTTCATGGGTGCTGAAACTGATCCAATACTGCTGAGCGGTGGTGTACAAGCAACATAAAGACAATTGGCGTGCCGTGTACATGCCTGTCTTGATATTCCTGTCGGAAGAGTCTGGTTTAAAATCCAGCTGCTCTAATTAGCTTTGGATTCTGCAGTGACTCTCCCTCATAATTTAATGTGATGTCACATGTTGAGAGACCAAACAACATTATAATGGTAAGTGTTTGAACAGCTGCTACACCCCCTACCTCAAATAAAAACACCAGAGGAAGATCATCCGTCTGGTAAACACTGCCAGTGCTTCTGTTTGTAGTATTGTGCAAATAAGGTATTTCCTCATCATACAATGTCAACGTCCGCTTTGAGTTAATAATAATAATAATAATAATATTATTATTATTATTATTATCCATTGACAGCTTTAAAGCATCTTGTTGTCTGTGTTTAAGTAATGCTACTGTCAAAGTTCACTTTGCATTTGAAATCAAATATTTAGTTATTGATACAATTTGAAATGGCAATTGTTACATACTGTAGATACATCTATCAAAATATGATAGTGGGAAGAATGTGTTTTTTGCTGATAGTATAACATGACTGTGAACATGAATTTCAGAAAGTTCTGAAAGTCTTTTTTTCCCCAGGCCTGACACAGTCTATGTTATATATTGGGTCAGTGATTGTGTTTATCATTTTTTGATTATGGTCTCCAACTAGCAGTAATGAGGCATTCATAGAAACTCATAGCAACTCATTTAAAATGAATTGCTTGCTTTGTGATTTTCAAGGCATGTGGTGAGTGAGTTACTTTGCATAATTTCTGTGTATGGGCCTTTGTATAATGGGGGAGTCGCTTTGGTATGGTTTGCTTTGAAGTGTGATGGAATTGCTATCTGTCTTCTCTTGGTCTAAATAACAGTTTGTGCAACATTATGCTTGTCCTGGAATAAGTCAGAGAGAAAAGGCCTTACATGAGCCTTTGCATATTGATCTTCCTTACATAGACTAAAGTAAAAGGTCAGCACTGTTTGTCAAGCCGTTTCAAAGTCTGAGTTCATAATGTTGGTATCAAAGAGTCCAGGGGCTCAGGGCAAGAATTTATTGGTCCTCATCATGCACCTCATTATCCACACCTGCCAAGATCCCACAGTGCACAAAAGTGCCTCTCTCAACACAATGCAATCCAAATAAGCACAGTTTGTCGTTTTTCGAAAACAAGTCTTCAAGGTGTGCATTTTACAGCTTGACCTGTCAGGAAACTCACCAATCAAATGCTACAGCAAAAGTCAGAAATCACTTTCTGCTGTAAGCACAGTGAATTTTTCAATTTTCTAATAACCATTTCTCACAACATCATCTCGCCGTCTGGCTGTATATTACTGATTCCTTCTCTTGCTCTCTAATTTAAGTTGCGATGTTCTTTTGCCCCACTTCCTCTCTGTGCCATCAATATAACGTCAATCTGAGTTTTGCAAGAGTAGATATTCATTAGCTGTAGATTTCTCCATCAGTAGCAGCATTACGCCTCTCACTGAGGTAGGATTCATGCTAATAAGAAGTCGGAATGGCAAACATTGTATTTAATTAAATAATACACTTATTAATTATTTGTTCAACCTAGTCTACCTAGATCCCTGGCCTCAATTTTAAACTATTTTCCTTGAACTACCAAAAACACTGGTGTTGTTAGGTCTGATCTGAGGGCCAGCTAACTGAAGTAAAACTAACTACCAAGGACCGCAGGATGGATTTTTTTTTTTAATTAGCGATTGTCAAATCGCTTAGTCTCATTTCACTACTATTGAATAATGTGATTCAATTTGTGAAAGCAAACACTGCTTACTATTATATAATGATATTACGCACATATTACATGATGCTATCAATCGATATGCGCACCTACAGCTTCATGTAACATTGTATTTTGGCCTATGACTTTAGAGTGAAATGTCTTGGTTGCTAGTGCTGCTTGGTCTGTTTGGTGAGAGTGTTGCTGGTCGGATTTAGAGGCAAGGTTGGTAATATACAAGGTTTGTATATTATATATATATATTTATATTTATTAATTATAAAAGGTAGATACAAAAAAAAGACACGCCCTAGGCAAACTTGACTTAGCCCCTGATCTTTTCAATAGCTAGAAATGCACCTGACCAAAAACAATAGTTAGTCCTACATTATGCGCTGCCTTCTTTGTCGGCCTGAAAATGTGGACATTTCAGGAACTCAACCTCGAACTTGAAAAAACCTGTGGTAGTAAGTTGTAGTAGGTTAGTTTGGGTTGTTACAGGACCCTAGTCTTAGAAGAGAGTTTTTTATATTCAGTTGTCTTTATATATCAGATCGTATAAAGTAACTCAGTACTTGAGCAGTCTTTTCACAAGATACTTTCTTATTCTTACTCAAGTAAATATTTGGTTGACTACTTTTACTTCTACATCAGCCATTATTATTTCAAAGTAACAATACTTTTATTTGAGTAGTTTTTGTCTACTCTACCCACCTCTCCTTACGGGGTTTATTGGCCTCTCCTGCTCATTTGATTGCAGTTTTCTGTGTATGGTTGTCACCTGCAATTGCTTTTACCCCCTTTAAAGTCACCACAGACAAGATTGTTGCATTAAAGGCCCAAGTATACTTCTTCGGACAGACGTACGGTCTCCGTACAGTGCGGATGACGCAATTTGCGTCCTCTGCACAGTCCGTACAGACTATCCGTGCTGCAACAAGATTTTGTGTCCGTACAGACATACGGACATTGATTAAGCATGGACTGTGCATGGGCAAAACAGCGCGAGCAGTAATACGCCGATCCAGTAGGTGGAGTAGCCACAGATATGGGAGTAGCTGCATCTGCACGACTCAAACAGCAGAAAAACAAGACACCAATATGGACGTCCGTATCCATATATGGCAAAGTCGTGTCCACAGAAGTAAACTTTCGGCTTAAGTGATTATTATGGGCTGAGCTGGGTTGTACGGTATGGTGCGTAGTGAAGGATGACAATATAAAATTAAATCAAATCACAATGATGATTAATATGATCTTACCCGGAGGGCACTAGGACCCGGGGGCTTTAATTTCTTTAAGTGGAGAGAATTTAAGTAAGTCATAATTAGATCAGTGTCTAACCCAAACTATGAGACCAGAAATACCCATTTTGAGATAGAATTTAGACCCGTTCTTACTCTAAAATGACATGATGAAAAGATGTTTTGAGGGCTTTAAAAAAAAATCCTGGGGGAGCATGCGTAGATCCCCCCTAGTGCAGGCTTAGCCCCATTATCCATGAAGTTCTAGTGACTTCCCTGATGTCACCACATTGCAAAAGAAAAAAAACTCAAAAAGTTGCCCATAGGGGCTTTTATAAGAAAAATGAATAAACTAATCAAAAACTAAGGTTTACCATTAAAATGTTCTGCAAGCATTTAATTTGCCAAGATAAGTCATCATATGGCTTTAAATCATATGGTTTTACATAAAAAAAGCATTACATATTACATTACATAAGTTAAACATGTGAAACCGAATGATTGGCATTCATTAATTTTGTTGACCTTAATTGTAAAAATGTCTACTAAGTCATGTCTCTGAAAAGGAATAAAATTCCACTGAAGAAGTTATAATGTTATCCATTATTCTACACAAAGATTTACAGGGGACACGAGAAGGAATAATTGTAATAGCAAATCATATTCAAAACGTCAAAAATGCCATGCAATATGTCCTATAATATATCTATATTATATTTTATGCTGTAAGGCTGAACGTCCTTATGCGTCACTAGAATAGGACATTTTACAGCAGTTCTGTGCTGCAGTGATATCTAATTCGTTGTTTACAGCCTGTGGCACGATTCCTAATTTTCCATAATAATTCTATAGTGGAAGGCCCGGGATAACATGAGTAAATATGGCACGAGGTGCAATATCTCATCCAGCAGATGCACTACTGTCTGTTGTTCAATTACGTGAATTTATATGCTAGGCGATATTACTGCTACCTTTTAAGTTGTCGTCTTTATAGATATGATTTTCTAAATATGAAATAAATGGCCCGTGACGTTTTGCGTATCATGGCCCTGAGTGTATTTAGGTTCAGCTGAGCATACTGCAATGTTATTCTTAGGAAAGCTAACTCTCTTGGTTATACTTGCTAACGTAACAACCAATAAAACCAATGCACGGGTGCCTGCACACACACAAAAAAACCTTTCCTTTGTGCCTGTTATCCATCTGTGGCCTATTTAGATTCCATTTCTCCTTAATGACTGTTATTATCGGGGTTGCTACCCCTGTGTCTTTCCTGGGTTTTCTTCTGTTTCCCATTTTTCCCCATGTTCCTGTCTCCCCCATCTGTGTATATGTGTGTGTTTGTATGTCTCTGTGTGTGTGTGGTGGGCGTGGCACAGTGCTTACTCTCCCAGTCCTGATCATCGAGGAATCTCCCACACCTGCTCCAGTTCACACGGCTGTGAGCGATCTTCCAATCAAGCCCGTCAATACTTATACCCCGGTTCTTCAGCCACTTACTGCCAGATTGTTCTGCAGTTATCGTGGTAGCCATCGCCAGCCATAAATCTCTATGCTCAGTTCTACCAGCTTATTTCTCCGTGTAGTTAACCCTCGTTCTCCTTGTGTCCAGGACCTTACCTGTTTGCTTGCCGCCATCTGTGATCGCATCGCTCACCTAATTCCTCTGGTCAAGCATGCCTTGGATTACTCCCACTCAGCACTCGCTTCCCCAGCGTTCTATCCCAAGCTAAAATATGTCTTGTTTTTGAACTATACCGGTTTTTGTCTGTTGTCTGCTTTGTCTGGGTCAGTTTCTACTGAAACATAACAGACTGCAGCATACAAAACTTACAGCTACAGTTTTTAATTCCCTTGAATTTTCTACAGCTAAATCTGATATATACTGTTCTTTTCAAATTTGACATCTTTGTTCATGGTGCAGGAATACCAGAGCAACATCCTTTCATTTTAGACATGTCTTCCAAATCCAAGTGAAGGAATATGTCAGAAGAGATGAATTTAGCAATAATATTTTATATTCAGGTTAGTTTCTACGATAGTTGTATTGAAAAAAAGTAGAGTTTAGTAAAAATACTGGAAAATAAGTGATGCAGAAGCCAAAAAAATGTTGCCCTGCTCTAGCACATGCTGTCTGTCTGGCTGGCCTTCTCCTTGAGTGTGGTCTGGCCCACTGGTCCCCAAACTACAGCAATAGTTTTTTCTGTTTACAATTCAACACAATAAAAAAGTAAATAAAAAAGAGCTTACAAACTGTTTAACCTTAACCCCCCCACCAAGTCAGAGGGGGGAAAAAAGGCTCTGAGTGAATGAAGAAGGGATAAAGTTAAGTGGACGAAAGATGAAATGAATGAGAGGAACAGGGGAGTTGTTCAGGGGCAGCCAGTTGTGGTGTAATTAATGCGGCCTGGCATTTCTGCTCACCCTTGGTGAGAGAGGAGAGGCACTGAGTGCTGAGTGCATGGTTATGAAGGTGCCGCTGTGGGCCTCATAATGCAATATTGGATCATATTAAACCGTCGAAACAACAGCTTTTTTCTTTATAAACAAAGTCAAAGTTTCCTCAACTCGTGCTTTGACATTACTGATACTAGAGAATCTGACATCATGTAGAGCAGTGGTTTTTCTGTGGGTCTGTGTCTCCATGCTTGTTTATCACTAGAATTGCTATTCGCCACGTCATTGAACGTTGTGTATTTAAATCATTTATTATTAAATCGGTGTATATGCTTAGTTTCTGTCCTTCTGTGACTTTTCCTTAATTGCCATAGAGCACACTCTTGCATTGTGAATTTTAAAAGTGCAGTTGTAAATGTATTTAGATCCGTTTTTTCAATGTTTATTCATATTCGAGACCCCCCTTCTATCACTGCGATTGTCTGGACTGGGCTGCGCGGCTCTTACGCGCAGCTCGTAGGGACGGAGGTGCCAGCCTGCCAGCTGAGGTGGTAGATCTTAGTGCTCTGGCTGGGGCTTGGAATCTTGCCATTGCTTGGAGGGAGAGCGGGGCGGTTCCTTTTGCTACCTTGTAGGCCAACACTAATGTCTTGAATCAGATGAGCAGGATAGCAGAGACCGGCAAGTAGAGAATTGCAGTAGTCTAGACATGAGATTACTACAGCTTGGACTAGGAGCTGTGCTGCTTCATTTGTGAGAAACGGCCTTATCCTTCTGATATTGTAGAGGGCAAATCTGCAAGCTCGAGTCGCGGCAATGCAGGACAGTTGGTTGACACTGTGGTGTTCTCAACTGTAATGGACAGGTCCACTTGAGGGCAGTTCTTTGCCGGGAGGAAGAGTAGCTCTGTCTTTTCAAGGTTGAGCTTGAGGTGATGCGAAGACATCCAAGCACTGATGTCAGCGAGACAATTAGAGATTCTGGTTGAGATCTGCGTGTCGGATAAGGGGAATGAGAGGTAGAGTTGGGTGTCGTCAGCATAGAAGTGGTAGGAGAATCCGTGAGAAGAGAAGAGCCAAGAGATCTAGTGTACAGTGAGAAGAGTAAGGGTCCCAGTACAGATCCTTGCAGAACCCCAGTGGTAAGCGGGCAGGGTTTGGACAGGTTTTCAATCCAGAGGACTTGATAGGAGCGATCTGTCAGATAGGACTCAATCCAGAAGTGCCGAGTTGGCAACACCCAATTCAGCAAGGGTCGATAGAAGGACCTGGTGGTTTACCGTGTTGAATGCTGCAGACAAGAAGGAGGACTGAGGAGAGGGAGGAGGCTTTAGCAGTGTGCAGGGCTTCTGTCACAGTGAGAAGAGCGGTTTCAGTGGAGTGAGCAGCCTTGTACCCAGATTGGTGGGGGTCCAGGAGGTTGTGTTGTGACAGGTAGGAGTAGCGCTCAGCGCATTTCTTCATAAGATGCAAGCCTCTGACAAATTAACGAGAACAATAGGATACACATGTCCGGGCGTTGTGTTCAGCTGTAATTACATAGATAAAATCGCTGCAGTTCTAGTGTTATATATTAAAGGTGAACTAAGTGATGTTTTAGACCAAAAAAAGATATTCATATACTGTACATAGAAATTAATACTGTATACTTTATTATCTTATCCCTTATATGATGTTCGTGTCAAATTGACCTGTTTCAAAATCCTTTGCGCCTTTTGGCCAATAAAAGATTTCAGACCAAGATCGCAGATGGTGAAACAAGAGCTACCGACAGTAAATACAAATGTAATTGTACTTTACTTATTACTTACTTAGTTACTTATTAGATTTGGAGGTAAGCTATCTCTTTAAGAGAGCCACGGAGCAGCATGTTACGTCATCACGGGCAACGACAAATGCAGCATGAGACACATGAATACAGTGTGGTAAAACACCAAACAGCGATAATAGGAAGGAAGCCGTGATCTTTACGCTTGCGTTGGATGTTTTTCTGTGGACCAAATAAAGTATTCCTTTATCATTCAACCGGAGATCTGTTTATCACTACGTGTGCCAGGAGGAGTAAATATAATAATTACCAGGGATCGTTGCCATGGTTTGGATTAAAAGGCTAGAAAGTAAAAAAATATTTAAAAAAATAAAAAAGTTAACATTAGTCATGGTATTGCTAAATATTTGAATGCTGTTTTCCACACATGGGTATTCCAGGGAACGAGCAAAGTACGCGCCTTTGAGTTGTTGGTATCATTGGATGGTCAGAAATTGTTTGAAAGGAGAGGTTCTAAGCTTTTTACTGATACCATGGGTAGCCTACTGTATGAATGTAGCATATGGAAGCTTGACAGTGATTCCAACACATTCAGACAGCCCGAATAATATTGCCTTGTATGAATTAACAAAAACAAAAAATTAAGAAAAATAAAAATGTAAAAAACTTTGACAACAGTAGCCTTGGCCTAGGCCAAAAAAACAAATACAAGATATTTGTTGACCACAATAACGCCAGCTGGGCAGACGCACAAAGAAAAGTGCGTCATCAATTAATCGTAGGGGCAGGATAGTCTAGTGGTCTAGGCGTTGGACTCCCAGCCAGAAGGTTGTGGGTTCGATCCCCAGAGGTAAGCAAGATTCCTAACCCCTACCTGCTCCATGTAATAGCACCATGTAATTGTAAGTCGCTTTGGATAAAAGCATCTGCTAAATTATCAAATTGTAATTAAAGATACACCTTCAAGCTGGTAGGCCTGTTTTAATGACGAGGCAAATTTGAGCCACCCTGGGCTGGCGTGCCTAGTCAAGTCTTGATGGTCCATTGTTATGAACAAAAGATGTCGCTTGGCATTGCAGGATACTTTGTGTTGTGACTTTGTGTGTTACTGTAGCACCTTGGACCGTGAGAAACAGCATTTCGTTCATTCAGATGGATGCATTTTTCAAGGGGTGCTCACATTTTTACAGGGGTGCTCACACTATGCGAGCTGATTGCAAAGTCGTGGCTAAAACGTGTGAGTTTGATTCAAAATGCCTGTGTTTACAATGTCGACAAGAGAAAAGGGTGTCTCTTTGCTGGTTTGCTATGTTTTGCGCGCTGAGACAGATAAAAAAAGATTTTGACATATTAGGACAAGAAAAAGGTTGGGAAGACTATAAACTACAATTCCTGTTGTTAGTGAAAGCTGTCGAACAGACAAGGCTGCTGCTGCCACAGTTCAACCAGCGTTGCTTCTATAGGCTGGGTCCAAACAACTTTTGTTGATTTTCGGCTTTCCATTTTGTCAACAACATGGTTCCGAATGGATATCCTTGAAATCGGCTCACATCGATGCAGTACACAATGGAGGACTGAATTTTCTGACGTGTCAGAAATTCGTCGAAGCCTCCAATAGCTTGTCACACGAGTCTATGGGCCGTCATTTCCCTGCTCAAACTCTACGCAAACGACAGCTGATTCAGCCGCGTGGCCAAATTTTAAGAAAATCATGCTTAAAATGTGCCAAAAACGTTTTAAGCATGTGTAGCAGTGTATACCTGGCTTTAGGTTCTTCATTGCATCATTTGAATGATCTGTGTGTCTTTTTTTAGGTATTTGCTGATGGAACCTAAATGTGGCCACTGCCTCCTTGATGTTAGTCATCATTAGCAACATCTGTATGTTTATCAATGTTTTCAAAGAAAAAAAGAAATGGGGAAAAAAATCAGCGATTATTCAAAAGGAAGGATGTTAACACTGTTTACACATTTGTAGTCAGGTGTGTGTTGGGGGTTGGGGGGTGGAGTAGGGACTTGAGTAGAGTCGGGCCAAATCCTTCATTGGTATTCATCTCCAGTCTTAAGATTTCAGAACAGTTTAACCCAGCCTCTCCATGTGAAAGATTGATGCATCTTAAACTCCTACCATTAATCTTTTACAAAATGGGCCCCAGCAGAAAGGCTCCATGAGAAAAACTTAATTTTCAAATCATAAATTTCCATAAGCATTCACTTTCTGCCACTGCAGAATAATGCTGCAGCCAAAGAACTTGGGACATGACTTGGACGATGTCTGACATACTTGTGAGATTGAATGTGTCTCAAGATGTATGGAGGAAATCTTATGAATAAACCTGTAACTCAGTATCTTAAACACCGGCCAGTATACGCAGAGCTGGAAATATTGAGTGAACAATGTACATATTTATTCAAAAGTAACCAAATGTTGCAGGAAAAAGCATGCGTTTGAAATGCAGAAATGTTCCATCATAATTTAAAATGCTGGCCTGCGAGTCACACCTGGTTTACAATCACGAGGATTGCAGTTGGCTTGATGCATGTAGTAGTGCCGGCTGATGTCAGTATCTCATATCAATACGTTTACAGAGAGTCATTTGTCATTCCCCCAGCCACCAACCCACACATGCCCCCGACGGTGCTGTGAATACACTCTTCATATAAAGGGGCTCTTTAGTATTATTATTCACCAGAGAGAAACACAATTAGTTTAAGTACCAAGCGTGCATCAGAGATTTATGACAAGCCTATTTGTTACAAGCACACTTTACGGCTTAAATGGCACATAAAGGAATTTACATCATCACAGAACACTAATCAAATATGTATAGTCCTCACTTAAACCTGCATGCGTATGTGAACGTAACTAGAAAAGTTAACCAAGGCTTATTTTATGTGGGGTGCCTGGCTTTTGTATTGTGTATTTGTGTACATTAGGATTTTTATAGTATAGAAAAAGCAGGTACTGGTATGTACCATGTTCAAGCCACGCCACACAGGTAAGTTGCTTGTTAAACGTGCAGTGCACGGTTTTATTCCACACTCACAAGGTCCAACACAGTCTTTCCACACTTAAGCAAAGGAAACGCAGGACTTAAAAACTGCCTGGTTGCTATCATAGAGAATGGAATAAAACAGGTCTTAATGCCGTCTCTCTCGAGTTGCTTTCTAGCTGTGCTTAAAATGGAGAGGTGATTAATACAATTAAAAACACCTGCTCCCAATCCCCGGGAGCCCCGTGAACCACACAACCCTCCACATACCAGCACTGCCTGGCTCAGGCCGAGCCACTCCTCCTCGCACCCCTTGCGGCGAAAGAGGAAGTCAGCCACGACCATCTGCGCCCCCGGCCTGTGATCAAACAATTAACTACTGTAAATATAATCTGTAAATACTGTAAATATTCTTTCCAATTCCTTCTAAATCATTGGATCATGTAAATTACTGTTTTAAATATGAACTTAAATGATTGCAATCTAACTAGTAAAATATTAATATTTTATCAGTAAACTGCATTTAGGCCCCAACAGCAACTTTTGCCTTTTAACTGAGGAATGTAGTTTTTGAGACTTCTCTGCTCAGGTACTTCAATCAATGGGTCGAGTTGTTTTCGGGAAGTAAGTTTTATAAATTGTTTTATATATTGGTAGCGGGTCAGCACGGTATTGCATGATATTGGTGCGGTGAGTTCACAGGTTTCCTAAGCAGGACTCTGCTCAGGTAATATGCAGGCATGCGTACACTACATATGGGAACACCCTGCCATGTCTTACAAGTCTGCCATGCACGCATGTAAATCCCTGCTTCTGGACGAGTTCATACTGCGTCAGAAAACCAGCCAACATCACTTCTGTTCTTTGTGTATGTGTGTAATTCCCCAGTTCAACTGCATCGCCCACACATCCCCCTTCTCGTTTCAACTTCTTTTTTCCTCAGATCACAATGTCAATATCTATACCGAGTCCATTTCCTTGGGTGACTGCCACTTACGCTAAGAAATTCATTGAGGATTATGAATGCCTGATCACGAGGGGGCCAGGGATCTGCGAGACGCCACACTTCTTCAGGGTCCCTTAGATTGTGTCTGTTTGTTCATCCTATCGGCTTATTGACAGCAGGAGAAAGTGCCCAGAACACGACGCAAATGAAAATCCATCCTCTCTGTTGAGTGCAAGAAACTAAACCGACATAATGATATTCAACACTCGACGGCGGGATGACAGATGCTGGAACGAAGCCACCCCTTATGCAATTACCCGCTCATTGTTATTCCCCGTTTAATCTGCGAGAATATTGTGTTAATTGCATATTAAACAGTGAGACATACACAGTGCAATTAAGATCTGACCCAATAAGTCCCATCCTCCGGAACACATGCAAACATTTGCACGCATGCCTGCACGCACGCACGCACACAGTCAGGAATATTCATGAGGTGCAGCTTGACCTAAAACATGTTGGGTCCCGTGGGTTTAGCCACCAGTCACGCAATTTCAGTTTAATTGACTGGATATTTGGGCTAGATTATATTTTTGTCAATTTAGGACACATTATTCAGTATGGACGATGCATCGATGAAAATGTCATCCTTGACTTATCTTGCAAGTTAGATTAACTCATAATTGGAAAAACCAACTGTGAATTGGGATTTTTATACCTATCTAATATAGTATTTACAGTATGTCTAGTATCTCTCTTACAGAAAGCTTTGGTGTTATAGTGTACCTGCTGGGTGAATGTCTGCGTGGGAGATGCACCCCCTTTAACAGCAGTTCATATTATATAGAAGTTTTAATGTTGAATCAAGTGAATTGGAAGCACTGTGACCTCTGACCCAATAACACGAAACACTATTAAAAACAGATAAATAAGTAATGATGTACAGTACAAAACAATACTTGATGCTGTGTTTCATCGTGTCCGCGGGCCCCCCCAAACCAGTTACTGTGCCTCCCCTAAGCGTAGGCTGCCTTTGGTGCCAAAATTTGCATTTTATTAATATATATATGAATCACATTAAACGTGAAAACTTTTTCCCTTTTATTTCATTTCAATGAAATAAAAACTAAAATAAAGAAAAAAACACAGCTCGTATGCATAAGGTGCATAAGGTCACAGGTGATTTGTTGTTGTCATTATGTTGATACGTAAATCAGTTAGTTAGTATTTCAGAAAGCGTGAAAGGACACCGTCCTTAGGAGGTTCAACACAAGCACTCGCCCCTGCAACTCTAAAAGTAAGACATGGGTTTAATTCACTTGATGCCAGCCTTGGCGTTCATGATTAGGCAAAATGTTGAAATATTGCATTTCTTCGTAAGAGTGTAGTATAAGCTAGTCTATTTCAAACGATTATGTTCTAATGATGTGCACCATGTGTGCGTGTGTGTGTGTGTGAGTGTGTGTGAGAGAGAGAGAGACGTGGCTTGCACGTAAAGTGCAGTGTGTGTGTAAGAGAGAGAAAGAAACGCAGAGATGTTTGCAGCATGTTTTGAAATTAGACTGCCTACTGGGTTGGTGGTTTCGTTGACTACAAGAAGCTCATATTATCAAGCATAAACATAATAGATTTTTCGAACGTCAGTTTTGGTGCCCCCCGCGCGTCTACCCAAATGCCCCCACCCCCATTAGCTTCGTTCTGACGCCGACCCTGTCCTGCATACACCCATAATTTCAGTTTCAGAGATTCACAACAGACTTCCAGGATCTTTAATGTATTGTTCAAATCCTGACACTTTGCTTTTCATGAAATAGCATGACACTGAACACAAATTGTTGAGAGTACTATGTGATACAGTACTGAATTGGAGTGTGAAAAAATTAAATAGCTCCAACTTCCTGACAGGCAAATGGAACACCGCGTTTACACCAAACGCCAAACGGAACGAATATTATGTGCGCAATTTCAGCTTGTAGTTTACAATGGATTATTGGTGTCAGCCCAGAACTGCATTTCCAAAGTGTATTTCTAGCCCAGAAACTGGAACTAAAGGACTGTGGCCAGTGTAAACTAGTTGTTTAGTGAACTGCTAGTTTACTAACATGGGTGTCAAATAGCAGTGAACTATGCTTCGCATAGGCTAGGAGTTATTAAAACGACTTCCTGGTTTGTGAATGAGATTGATATACGAAACGGTAAGCGAAATGTTACCTCCCTCATGACTAATGGTTGAGTTTAGCCATCCATTAGTACCTTAAATAAGTTCACTAAGAAACTCTTTTCACTCTGTGTTGCTTCAAGCAATGACTATCCATCTACCATTTTCTAATCTATCATACAGGGTGAGTTTGAGAGAAAGAGAGATTGGAAGCATGGGGAAAATGGCCAATATTTCTCCTGTTGACACTTTCCTTTTAAAGCGATTTCACTGAATCTCTTAATCAAAGCCACTGTGCAGTAGAGGATATTGGGGATTGATGTTTTGCACTTAAACTAAATGAATCGTGTCTTTTTGTCATTAGCGGGCCCTCCTTTTGTCCCGCCTTACATTGACAGGATTGATAGAGCACCCTTTTGGAATGCGTGCCGTCACGTGAAGCCATTCGGCCCTTTAGTGAATGACATATTCCACTGTCTCGCAGACAATGTCTCCTAATGATGAAAAATTCTGTAAATGTCAAAGTACGCCAGTATCCTACGCTCTATTCTGAATGCGTTCAAAGCAGCATTGTTGGCAATGAAAATATCCGTGTATAATGGCAGCTAATGGGGCTATAATGGAGTGTGTCATAAAACAATCCATCTGACCAAGACAGAAAATAGAGGGAACATCCTCTACTAATGAATTCCTGCAACTGTAAAAGAGAGTATTGTTCTCCCGGTAACCCAGGAAACTGTATTGGCAATTTAAGTCAATGCGAGAGACAGTGAGAGAAAGCATGGCCATGGGGTCTTTGAATTTGATCGGAAAAATGTGGTGTGAAAAATATAACATGTCATTTTCTGTGGCACAGTCACTTTAGCATCTTGCAATCTATTAGATAAAGTAAAGCTAAAAACAAATTGTACCGCTTCGTTTTTCCCTCACAATATTTCGGAGCCTTGGGTCCAATGTGAAGCTAATCCGTTCAGAGCCGAGCATGCGCACCGTTTGTCCTTGCTCCATTTGAACCTTGGAGACTGAAATTCTGCCATGACTCATTCAGTGTGCGGTGAAAACAAGGCAAAACATGGGTGAAAGATGTGTGTCTAGAAGTATGCGTGTTTGTGAATGAGTGCATGCATTTTTCACTCAGTGTTATTGCAATAGGCCTGAGTCACTCTTGTGACCCAGATGTCAACTCTCTCTGCATTCAACAAGGGGCCACGGGGGCAGCACACGGGCAAGAGAAGGGGAGGGGAGCAGAGGTTCAATTCAGAGCTAACATTTGCTTGATGCAAAAAGATGTATGTTTATTCCTAAAAACAGTTGAAGCCGTAGCTGGCTAACGCAAAGCGACATGGCTGCCACAATGCAGCTTAGCTCCAAATGCCGTGCTGTTCATCCTCCTGTCTAAACACGGTGACTCAGGCAGGCAGGTTCTGCATTGCAGCACAGCGCTCGCAATAACTCGGCTTTCCTGTCTTTTATGTTACCATTATTGTTTATCACAATTAAATTAGTTGTCTTTAGTCTTCCTGCTCCCCCTATCCAAGATATTACATTACCTCATTGTGTTCCACTGCACTAGAAATAACTCCTGGACCCACTATTGGCAGATACTTAGAAGACCACCACCACCACACCACTGCTCCACCACCCCAAAATACCCCTCTGTAAGTAGCCATGATGAAAAGAGTAAAATTATTTGGAGTAGCTCATGGACCTCCAGACAATTTTCTATTGGTTGCAGTTTGGCCTCCCTGGAGCACAGAGATCAATAGTGCCTTGTTGCAGATGCTGAGAGAAAGGAGAAAGCAGCCAGATTTGCAGTCAGGCTGTGCTGTAGCTTTTGATATCATCCACAGGCTTTGAAAGCCTTTTTCGTTTCTTCCATTGAAGGGTATAAACAATGGACATGGTCCCCTCTGCTAGGTGACGCTGTAAAAACAAAAAACAAAAGAACATTGATTGCTCATAAGAGGCTCAGGCCAAGAAATGGACAATATTTTGGAGCTAGATTCACCTATAGCGATCTCTGTTGTTTAAGTGCATTATCAACTGACATTTCGTTGTCAGAACAGTTACACAAGTCGGTGTTCCTGTACACTATTTATCCTCAGTCCTTATCTCTGTACATGTCCTGGCCTTAATCCCGTTTAAAAATCATTTTGTTTTAATATCGGATAAACCCGTCAACAGTGAAAACACGAAAAATTTTCTGGCTCTATCTAAAGGGCAAAGTTAACAGATACGTATTAGAGGTGACCGTGGCTCTGTATGTGGCATTACATTTTAGTTTCGATCATTATAAAGCTCCTACACAAATGTCACAGTTTCCGCTGCAACCCTTGTGTTTTCCTTGTGTTCCTGTCTGTGTATCAGTGTTTGTTTGTGCGGCTCTGTGTGTCATCGCCAGATCGTTTCACCACTTTTGTGGTAGCTACCGTCAGGCTTTACCTCCTGTCCTTGAGAAATCTATTCTACATTTGACCAGCAATATTCTTCTCGTGTTAAATCTCTGCCAGACCACCGAGTAATCAGCACCACCTCCTTCCAGCCCTCTCAGCCGCTTCCCAAATCTCCATCATCCCCTCAACAGTCAGCTACTCCAACTAAAAGCCCCAGGAGCCACACGTCCCCGCAACGGAGCGCTAAGGTAGGATTTAAGCCTATGCAGCCTATGCAGCCTATGCAGCGCCTTCCTACTCCAGTGCGCTCTGATTTTCGAACAGCCGCATATAGCTCAGACAGATCTAAGGTATCGTTTTTGTGGGGTTGCTCATTGGCAAACCTAAGGCTTGGGGGGCAGTTGTTTGGGAGAGCACATCACTGGCTAGTTCTCCTTACACTAGTGTGGGCGTGGTTTAGCCCTGTCTGTGTGTGGGGGGGGACATTTGGAGGTGTGGTTTACGGGACTTAGCTGATTAATCATTGGCCCACACCTGTTCCCAATCCCTGTCTCCCACAGAAAAGGAGGACAGAACTGACAGCTGGGGGAGACACCAGTGAGCTAGGAGACTGGTGGCACGAGGACACAGGAGAACTGTTTTTATCCGTTGTTATTTTACCGATCACCACAGTCTTAAGACCTGTGTATGCATGTATGTGTGTGAGCCGGAAGCCTACCGGTGGAATTAAAGCGGTGCGAAGCACCACTGAGACAGTGGAATATACATGTGGACAGCTCTTTGTACACCACAGCTAGTTTTATCTTAGAAATTAGAGGTTTTTTATCACCTTGTTAAGGGAAAGGACGCTAGCTTGCGTCTTCTGTGACTTCGCCATGGCTCTGGATATAATATTAGACCAAAGGGACTACTTGAATAATCTTTCTTGCTAACTAGACCTGCTATACTAACTGGGAGTAGCTGCAGGAAATGAGAAGGAAAGAAATAGAATAATAGACGCTTGCCTGTGATCTTCACTCCTTGCGGAGAATTTCTTGAGTTCGTTCTGCAGAAAGGCTGTTTCTAGTGCATCAGCGCTTTCGTGTCGGATAATGGACACGGGTCCATCTTTGCAGTCAGAAGGTGCGTGGTCAGTGTCGCTTAAGACCTGCGATTGAAATTATGATTTCGCTGTTTATAGAAAAAGCCAGATCCACTAAACTTAAAATAAAAATAGTAATAAATAATGCATCTAACGGATAACCTAAGCTGGAAAAACAACAAGCAAATAGCTAACGGTTGGCTTAGTTTCTAATGAGGCAAAATCACATGAAGACATGTAGCGCAATTACCATGCCACGCAGTCAGGTTTGGGTTGAGTGTGCTTCGCACATTTTTATTTCAGCGCACTCAGTTTAACACAGCCTTCTCAGGTAAGGTAATCACTCAGCACTTACTACGGCATGGAACACAGAATTCACACAGGACAATGCCTGGAACTTGAAATAATACATGCAGGACTTTCTGCCTGCTTTCGTTCTGCCAGTCTCTCGGCTGGCTGGCATCTTTCCCTGGGCTGTGTTCACTAACTGCTTAAAAAGGGAGACAGGTGATTAATAATTACCCACACCTGTCCCCAAGTCCTGTGAACCACACCTCCAAACATCCCCTACCACACACAGACAGGGCTAAACCATGCCCATACTCTTACATACCCCCACCGCCTAACTCAGGCTGGGGCTACACCCGGTCTAGCCAACTCCACCCCCCCACCCCACTTGCCATGACCATTTGCGCCCCCAGCCTGTGGATCACCTTGAACTTAAACGGCTGTAAAGCTAGATACCAACGGGCGTTGGTGTCCTTTATGTGGGGGAACCACTGGAAAGGCGCGTGGTCCGAGCCGAGGTTGAATGAGCGTCCCAGGAGGTAGTAACGTAGGGCGCCGACCGCCCACTGGATGGCCAGGCACTCCCGCTCTATGGTGCTGTACCTGGCCTCACGCTCTGCTAGTTTTTGGCTGATGTACACCACCGGGCGATCGACCCCCTCCACCTCCTGAGACAAAACGGCCCCAAACCCTCTGGCCAACGCTTCCTGGGGCTGCAGGGCGGCGGCGCAGGCGAGGAGAAGCCAGGGACCGGGCTGCAGGGCGGCGGCGCAGGCGAGGAGACGCCAGGGGTCGGGCTGCAGGGCGGCGGCGCAGGCGGGGAGACGCCAGGGGCCAATCTGGAGAGCTGCGTTGGCGCCCTGGGAGCCGGCGTTGGCGTCCTTAGAGTCCGACGGGGAGCCGGCAATGGAGCCAG
>JAOEHI010012735.1:0-31640 GCA_025447815.1 Percopsis transmontana
TCTCTCTCTCTCTCTCTCTCTCTCTCTCTCTCTCTCTCTCTCTCTCTCTCTCTCTCTCTCTCTCTCTCTCTCTAGATTGCCATCTATGGCAAAAGTTTCTGCACCTCAGCTCGAGATGCCTTCTTCCTCCTCATGAGGAACATTATTAGGTGGGCATTCAAAAAAACACAAACCAACAGATGTGCCATGGATATGAATGAGAAAAACATTATTTAAATTTCAGTATCAAACTTAATAATCACTATTCAACAATCATTATTATTCTCAGGCCTGTTCTGTTTGTTTAATATGGTGTGATCCCATTCTGAATATAGAGTTGCTGTCTTAGACAAAGTGACTGACTTCCTCCTGTTTTTGGGGAAGCTTCTCATTGTGGGTATTGTAGGTAAGGGAAATATATAATTAATATATTATTATAGTATTATAGTATTATTGTTTTTTTTCCTCCAGAAACTTGACTTACCATTCTGTTTGAATTCAATAACCCTTCATATCCTTTCTTCGTGACAGGAATTTGCTCTTTCTTCTTCTTCTCGGGAAGAATTAAAGCGGTAGAGGACACTGCACCCCCTCTCAATTACTATTGGGTGCCTATATTGGTAAGAAAGTATTACGTTATTTAATACCATGAAACTTAAAAGTTTAGCCATGATACCTTTACATAAACAAATAAAAAAATACATCTACTGTATATACAGTACATTATACTGTTAATTGGTGAATATTATTAAGACATGTCTGTCATCAAGAGCCAAGAGTATACTATGTATTTATACTTAGTGAAAGCACAGACTTCACCAGTTGGTTTTAATTTATTAGCACACCTTTAACTTAGAGCAGAGGTGGCCTATGGTTGGCATCATGGTTACAAATAATTAGAAATGATATTTGGATATATAGTTTACCGGTAAGGAAGACCTGTATGCTATCAGCCCTGTATGCTATAAGCCCTGAATGTTGAATGTAAATGCCAAATGCCGTTGATGCAAAAAGAGAGGTAATACATTTATTTATATATAATACATTTCCTCATTGCTAGACGGTGGTTGTAGGATCCTACCTCATTGCCCATGGATTCTTCAGTGTGTACGCCATGTGTGTAGACACACTCTTTCTCTGCTTCTGTGAGTATTAAATATTATATATATATATAAATAAAAGTTATGTAACAGATTTCATTTCTGGCCTGGTCGTCTTTATTAAGCACTCATACAACTGTTTCAACTGCTGTTTTCCACTTGTTCCTACCAGCTCTCTTACTGTTTTCCTTTTTCCTCTCTTTATTTGAACTTTATTTTCACACCTTTTCGTACTTTCTCCACGTTTTTTGCATTTGGTCTAACTTTCCATTAACCCAATCACACATTATTAACACACTACGGATACACACACATACACACACAACACCTAAAAGGCGAGGATTTGGAGAGGAATGACGGCTCTTCTGAAAGGCCTTACTTCATGTCGCTGGAGCTGCACGAGATCCTCTCCAAAGCCAAGGGGGAGGAGGAGCAGGAGGAGGCCGGCCAGGTGGATTCTGCACGTCAGGCAGACGAGGTGAGACTGGAGGAGGAGACACTCCTCTGCCCACGAGAAGACGAAGAGATCCAGCTGAAACAACAGGAGGCCCTCCGGCAGGACAACGAGGAGGAGCGCCCCCTGCGGTCAAAGACGGAGGATGACGAGCCGCAGGAGGAGAGGAGCGAGGAAACAGAAGCGAAGGAAGACAGAAAACCCAAAGAAGTCGAAGAGACAGAACCCACAGGAGAGAAGGAGGCCAAAGAAGAGAAGAAGAAACAGGAGGACCTGGTGCCCCCTGCAGTGCCTGTAAAAGAAGAGATGGCTGAGAAGAAAGAAGAGAAGGGAGAGCCCAAAGATGTGGGCCCTCCTTCCGCACCACAGGAGTAGACACTAGGGTTAATGCAATGACAAAATAATTGACAAAAGAGAGGCTTGGTAAACCTCATAGAATTGGAGAATTCATGTGTGCCGAAATGAACACCTTACCTTAACAGCTGTTAAATGTAGGCTATACAATGATCTGAGATCCACATCTCCTTTGTATGACAACAGTGAGATCTCCAGGCTGGCTCTTCCTTTGCAGAAGGCCTTCCTTTGACGGTGAAAACGGGTCAAAAGCCCAGTGCATCTCTGTAGCTTGACAACTATTGTTCTGTTGCGTTGGCTTTAGACGGTGTTGGTTTTTTATATTGTGAAGGTGTGTAGAACATTGTAAGTGCTGAACACGTGCCTGACTACTATCATTAATATTTACTGTCTCAATCATGGCAATGAATGCTGTAAAAGAAGGGCTATCTATCATGTTTACAGTTAGAACAAAACATCTCAGTTGTCGGTGATTCTCTTTTACTGATTATAATAATACCAGCTGACACCAAATGGTTACAAACATATTTGATATACTGTATGAATATTAGATCAGCTTTTCTATGGAACTTTGTATATACATTTGTGTATGTCTCTAATGTCTTGTAGAGGCCCCAATTGAGTTGGATGCAATCTTGTGTATTGTATCAACCCCTACTTGCCTTGGTATTTCAGAGTGCTGTGATTTTGTTGCCATGATGCAACCATATTGACTTCTTAAGACTCTGCAATCTCTACAGTTGTTTACTGGTTCTGTTTTCCTTGCACTGTTTCTCCCTCTCTTTCTCTGTTTATCTTTATATCTTTCCCTCCCCTCGGTGCTGCATGACACTAATATTGCCTACTGAGTCTTTTGCTACTCACACCCTACTGTAGGTCTCCCTATGCCTTTTTATAGTACATGTTCATGTTTGTCACATTGTGAATGTTGAAAGTAGATTTTCCACTGACGCTAATAGAATTCCACGTTTATCGGATGTTGTTCCTAATTAAAGGTAATGTGTATTGAGAGCATTTTTCTTAAAGCTTTGTTATTTGTGAAAGTATGAATGTTGTGTCGCTTGGCCTGGATACAAGAAACGGGTAGGTTTCAATGTCAAACACAGAAAGAATAGTTTTGAATATGGAAAGAAATTCTAGAAAAACTGAGTCAGACTGAACATAACACATGAAATCACAGCTAATATTGGCATATTGTACAGCTAGACTTCTTGTTCATTTCCTTCATTTCCTTCTCATAGTGGAGGACATTGAACGTAACGATGGATCAACAGAGAGGCCTTATTTCATGTCCTCTGATCTTCTCTCTCTTCTAAAGAAATCTAATGCTGGGACCAAAACTGTGGAATAACCTTAATTTGAAAGTGTGTGTCTGTGTTAATGGTATGTATACATGAGCGTGTGCAGTATGTGCAGTTTAAAGGGAGGTGTCAATTTATCATTTAAACGTACCATGTGCGTGTTTTGTACAATTTGCCTTAAATTTACTGTAATTCAACAACTCATTGTGGAATATATGTGCATTTTGTTATTGTGCCTGACTTTAATGTTACAGTAACTTGTTTTCAAGTTTTTAAACTAATTTGTGTCGAAATGTCAGCCTTTGTAAACATACTGTAATGAAGGACTGACAATGTACAGGCTTTTAAGGTTGTCAATGCTACCTGTGTTACTGCAAATGCATAATGATAACGCTTTTTTCACCAATATTTTGAACTGTTCCAAAATAACTGAAACAATGTTCATTTGAACTGTATTATTAAAAATATGCTTAATAGTTTACATTAAGCAATGAAGAATCACAAGTTATGACCAAAGTGAAACAAAGCTTTCTTTTGGCCTCTTTTTATATTCTTAAAAGTTAAGCGCAGTTTATATCTGCTTTTGTTTCATAATTGTTCGATGCATTAAGATGTTATGCAGCAAAATGTTACCATGTTGTTCTTTGACTATCACGAGCATGTAAATAAAGAATAAATAACTAAATATCACCACAGTTTTTTAGTGACGGGAGGACAAATTGTGTAAAATAATTGCTTTTAGTGTAGTTTGATTTATGTTCGCAAATTTACATAATACGGAAAAATATAAGGGCTCTTCCACACACAACTCTACAAGGTATTTCATATTTGAAGTATTTATAGAATGTCGAAACTTGTTTATAATAAAGAAAAATTGCCACTTATCCAAATTAATGGAGAAACGCCGACAACTTCTCTAGAAATATAAGGTCAATCTACCCCCTAGTGGCCTGAATAACAGTACACATGAATTCGGGACCATATGCGAATGTTTGCTGTTGCTACGCAACTACGAGTACACAACTTTCATCTTTGAAAGAGGGCACGGGACATTTTTCTTTATTTCTTTCTATTGTTTGTAGCTGAGTAAAGACCAAAAATGAACGATTTAAGTTTGAAGGACCAAATCACGGAAATGCAGCGTAAAATCCATATACTAGGTTTGTCTGAGCAAGGAAGGTTCTGAGGATATTTGTTGCTCATCGAGTACTTTGTTGCTAGTAGATCACTTTTAGGCTCATTTTAGCAATGTTTCAACAACATTGATGATTTAGCAGACGCTTTTTTCCAAAGCGACTTACAATTAATACATTTGTTGATATAATTGTTTGAATTGTTTTACGTAGGCTAACGTTATATATTATAGTCACGTAATAAAAACCTTTAGCCTAAAGCTTGAAAATTGCCTGGCATCTGCAAATAGGCTAACTTACCATGGAGGAAATTCAATGCGTTTCTTTTTTAAGTGCAAGAAGTAGAATATAGGAGCCATACTGTATATTGGTACTAGATTATTTTGTGTTTGTGAGGTAAAATGGGAAAACATTTTTAATGTTTATCACAGTACTTTTTTATACTCAATTTGTCCACTAGAGGAACACGGAACAGCATACCGCGAAAGGACTCAATCAGCCATAAAAAAAAACAGGGAGCTAATCCTTCAACTCAGACAAGAGAACATGACGCTCTACAGAAAATTGCCAGATGCTCGTACTGTAAGTAGCCACCTGCAGTCTTCACTAGGGGTCTGTAATCTGAGCCGGTCCAGCCAGCATTATTAACTGTTTATAAAATTGTTTTTGTTTTCTAATAGTAATAAGCTTTCCCCCACCATTTGTATGACATTTTGAAATGTAACATTATAAGTGTTTGAGGTTTATGTTTGTGTGTTTTATAAGTATCAGTGGGATGAACATTTGATGAAAGAGATGGATAACTACCGCAACATGACTGTGAAGGTAAATTGTGCCACATACAGTTTGTTGAGAAATAAAAATAGCAATATTGACAATAAAAGGTTGACTGCTTTCAATCCTTCCTCATGTTATTCAGCAGGTTGTCTTAAATTTGTTTTTGTGATATGTTATCACTTACCCACCATGGTCCTTTTCTTAAAGGAAGTGGAAACACTACTGGAACATAAAGTGTTGACCACGAGGAAGCGCCTTAATGCCCAAACTCACCATGTCCAGACTTGCCAAAAACGCCTTGAAGAGATGCAGCTGCAGCTCCAGAGACAAAAGCAAGGTGGCAGCACAAAACCAACATTTGCTAACTCTAGAGCCCTGGAACCCAATGCTAAGGTAGGATGCATGTCTTAAGACACATGCAGGGTGCATTATTTGCTCGGTTTTCTATAATGTCCAATCTAAACACTGACTCACTCACTAGAACACACACACACACACACACACAGACATTGCGGACATTTAAATCATACTGTGTGTGTGTGTGTGTCGGTGTATCTTTAGAAACTTTGGGTCCTGGAGAACAACTTGGAGAAGACCCAGCTAAAGTGTCAGGAGGCTGAGAACATCACAAGATGTTATCTTGAACTGAAAAACCAACTACAAGTAAGTTACACTTATACTTCAGCCACTCAATTAAACTGAATTGTGCCTAACCAAATCCACAGTTTCTCCCATGAAACCCTGTGTACCACCAACATGTTGGTATTTCATCAGTTCATTCACCCATTGGTCTGAGCTTTGTGGTTTTTCTATAAATTTCGTGCCAACTTATGGACAGTTCTGTCGGGCACTGCTAATACAGTGGGTAGGCCCTAGAGTATTAAAGTTTTATGTAAAGAACTTCACCGCATAGCAATCATATAATTGTCACTCTGTGTCCATATTCCTTTTAGTATTTTACACAGGTGTGCAGTATAGGCACCACAAACTATTTACCAACTGCGTAGTCTTTTATTGAAACAAATAAAACAAACTAATGAAAACCTGGAAACCCTGTACTGTAGTGTATCTTGTGATACAGTATGTGTTAATGTGACTGCTGCAGTGCTATCTTTTCCTAGGTCACCTTGCCTTTGTTTGCACTTAACCTGCCTTCTCTCACTTAGATGTCTTTTGTTTGTCTTTGTCTTCAAATGCTAGGCAGGCAGTTATAGTGGTGGCAATTGTATTTTACATTTAATAAACTAAGGAGGAGTGCAGCCATAAAGAAAGCTTCAAGTTTATGGGACACTAACATAGCAAACAGATGAAAGATGTACAGCATCGGTGTCACAGAATTATTCCTGCTGACCTATTTCATACCTTTATTGTTTCTCTCTTGTTCTACCGTCCATTTATATCTGTCACTCTATGTGTCACCATTTTAGGAGGAAAGCCTGACCTTCCAAGGCCAGCTGGATGGTCTGGCAGCAGATATCCTTCAACACAGAGAGGAGCTTCACAAGCTGACGGCCATGAGAAACACTTCACAGCTCTGGAAAGATGCTGCCAAGGTGACCTCTAACCTCCCGAATCTACACGCTGTAGTCTAATATTAAGTGTGTTCAGGAGTGCATTTTATGTGAATTACAGTGTTTTTGTATCATAACTATCACTATCACTATCCTTGATCATATTCATGGTTGCCTCATTATTATCACTTTTTCTCTCTCTCTCCCGTCCTGTATCCTCCCAGGCAGAGTTACAGCAGCTGGAAGAGTGGCTGTACAAGGAACATAAGAAGAGAGACCACAAATTGGCCAAATTACGGAAAGAGGATGCAGAGGGCAAGGCCGAGCTTAAAAAACTTGAAAGACTGGTGAGTTGCCAGCACATGCCAGCACATATAGGCTACAGGGCCGGTATGTAGCTGCCACAGTGTTTGTGCTTCTGTTGTGCTTCGCTATCCGCCTAAATAAACACTGCCCAGCCTTCTGCAATCTGAGCATGCACATAAAATGTGGTGCTAGCCCTGCCCTGCGTCATTCACAAAGGCCTGACGTCTAGACCTATTTGGTTTGTAAATAAGTTGAATGCAAACTTCTGACGCATATGAATGACCTGAGGTGTATATGGTGTGGTGGAGGTGCCTCCTAAGAAGTTAAAGGGTTCAAATCAGAGCTCAGCCGTAACTGTATTTTCCCTCCTGGATCAATAATAGGTTATGTTATCGTAACAATATTGAACAGTTAGAAAACAGACGTGAAACCTACAGCCCTACCTCCAAAGGGATTTTAAATAGCTGCCTAAATTGTTGTTCCAGCCAGGGAACAAAAAAGTATTGAACCAACACTAAATTAAGCAAACCTCCCCAGCCCCAGAGAGCACCTGTGCAGCCTGATGACCTGAGCGAGGCCCAGCAGGACAACATCGTGGTTAGCGAGGAGGAGGGGTGTATTTCCACCTATGAGAATATCTTCCAACAGATTACGGAGGTCACTGGAGTCAACAATACTCAGGTATGGATGGACATAGAGGATGGTATTAAGGCAGATGTGGATTATGATGTGAAATGTCCAAATAAGGTGACAGTTGACAGATGCTAATGTCAAACCAAATTAAAAATAAACATCAAAGAAGGTGTGGCCTGACACATAATGTCATAGATATTCATATTATAGTGAGTGTATAAATGTTTCCTGTAGTGTGTAAAATCTAGTAACATTGCACGTATTTTAAATCATTTTGGGCAGGGTGTATGTACCGTTGTCCGTATACATGTATAATAGCTGAGCATATTTATGCTCACACATGCACGTGCCATGCAAGTGTGTGTGTGTGTGTATTTACAGGGACCCGCGTTTGCTCAGCCTACACCCTTGTGGCCAAATAAATGACACACAATTACACAATCTGTGTGCATCCACCTGTGCTCTGTGTGTAGGAGATAGTGGAGTGGTACCTCTCTCAGAAAGAGACATGCAAGCGCTTGCAGGAGGCCAAGAATGAAGGGATCCTGCTGCAGCTGAAGAAGGACAAAGAACAGCTCCAACAGCAGTTCCAGGACATGAAGTACCCCGGGAGTGCTAAACTCTCCAGGTAAGACAGCACAGCAGAATGCTACTGTTATTGGCTCTCATAGCTTAATGTTCAATGTGTTCACTGTATGTGCAGTCAGAGACTCTCTTCCTTTCTGTCTGTCGTCTATTTTTTTAGTTGCGAGCAACTGATTCAGCAGGAGCGTGAGAAACTCGAGGCTGCACAGCAGCGATGTAATGCAGCCAGAAAGCACCTGGACTGCCTTGTTAAAACCCTCAACAGTGTTCGTTTCGGAGTGGAGAACCTGGCTTACAAACTGGAGCAAATAACATTGGTATGGCACGCCACTAGTGGATAATGACTATAAACTAGATTAATTTACATCTAAATATGGGAGGATGTGGTCTGAACGACTTTGCACGTAATTTAAGCAAATACTTCACTGTCAACTGCCCTAAAATCTTGGTGTCCATCATCATCCATCCATCCATGGGTGGTGCATCTAAATCCATCCCAAACTACTCCCTCTAGGATGAAGGCGTGGTGACTGAGCTGTCCCCAGACTCAGAGGGGTTTGTGGTCCACCTTCTTGGTCAGTGTGAGCTGAAGCTCCGAAAGCTGCGTAAGGAGTTCTGTGGAATGGACACGGCTGCTGTCATGGAGACTATGGACAAGGAAGAGGTAACACCATGGCTCCCGTGCCCTCAAACTTACCTGAAGGCACCAATGTGATAAAACAACTATAGTCCCGCTCGGCACACAAAAATTACAGAAAGGTGGCACAAAAGAATCCCTGCGGAGAATAGGGGTACGAATTATGCATTGTATCATTTGCGATACATCACAATTGTTATTTATAGTATTTAATGCCTTCGTTAAAACTAAATCAAATTGTCTAGAAAATAACAACTGAATTTAGTAACCAAAGTTATTTTAGCATAGCTGATTAATGCAAGCTCTGGTTTTGTATCGCCAATACAAAACAAATGTAAAGGAAAAAGTAGGACTCAAATCAAAACCACACCATACAACCCAAACTCAGCTCATAATGATCATGCAATAATCACATCTGTGGCATTAAGTAAACAACAGAAAACATATTTGCCTAAAGTAAAAGTTCAAAGGGCATTCAAACCTTTCATACTGTGTCACATACATCCCTTAAAATGTATATTGTCTCAAAAGAACAATCAATCAGTATTTTCTCCCACTTCTAATCGACAAATGTATTAGACTGAAATGAGTTAGTATCTTTTAATCGTTTATGTTAAAGTCTATAGTTGCAAGGCAAGGCCCTTTATATTTATAGCACATTTCATACATGATGCAGACTCCATATTCTTCACATAAAGATATGTTATACAATAAAACAGGACCTACTAGCTACTTTACGTCTTCTCAAGACTCAGCCATGCTGCTGTGCTTGTGCAGATTATCATTTCCAGCTGAATGAAAAGCCAATCATCAGCCATAGCCGAATATTAGATTGTGATTACTTAAGTGCAGCAGTGTTTTTTCTGTTTGAGAACATACTGTATGTTTCTTAAGTGTCCCAATTTGATATCAGGAGAAAGTGCTTGTCATTTCCTAATGACTATTCTGTTGGAACCGATTTTGAAAAGCATAAAAATGATAAAAATCAATATAGACCTTGTTTAACCAGCACTGTCAGAAGCTCCTTCTACCAAAAATATTCCAGTCAAATGTTTAAGCTGTCTGCCTCATAGCACATTTTGTCCTTCAGTAGTTCAACATGTTCTATATTGTGTACTGCTTCGTTGCATTGTCCTCTTCTGATTGTTATTAGTAATGTGACTCCTCAGAGGTCAAGTAGACATCAGTGTCAAGTAAAGGTATTAGGAAAAAAAATAGATTTCTATTTTGAAGTTGATGACGGTGTGTGTGTGTGTGTGTGTGTGTGTGCGTGTGTGTCTGCATGTTTTAATGTGTGTTTATGTTTGTGTGCGTGTGTGTGTGGTTATTTGTTGTTTGTGTGGACAGTTCTCTGACTTGATTGAAGAGAAAATGCCCTCATACAACAACCGCATCAAACTGCCTGACACCGAAAACCTGGACCCCTTCAATGGTCAGTACAGCAGCTCTCAAACATATTGACCCATGACCCCAGACAGGAAGTGGTTCAATGCTTTCTCACACACACACACACACACACACGTCTCTGTTTGTCTTTATTCTGATGTAGCCACTAACACTGCTTCTGTTCATGGTGTCAGATGATGAAGAGAGCGAGGCAGACGAGGAGGGCGTTCTCACACGGGAGGCACTAAAGCGCCAGTCTCAGCTTTTCGTTGAAGGTCACACCAAGAGAAAATACGCGACGAAGAAGAGATGAAGAAGAGACGAAGAAGAGAGTTCTAAATATGTATAGTTCCACTGTTCAGATTGTAAAACATGCAGCACCAACCAGAAAGTAGATTATATTCTTTCTTTATCTATATCTCTCCACAATACACCTGTTACGTGTTATGTGATGAAATACGGGAATATTTGTGAATGACACACCAAGTAGCTCACAATTATGGGTAGAAAAAGAAGACCAGAAGGGGTCAGGAACTGTGTGCCCCAGATGATGATGTGGGGCAGGACCTACATGGCAGGTCCTGCCCCACATCATCATCTGGGGCAGGGAGGCAGACCTTAGCGTTGAGTAATTCAGTAATGTTAGTATATTTGTGAACGTAAATGCATTTGTCAATATAATAAAGATCTTAAGTGCATGATCCATCGTCTTACCACTTTCTATTTCCGAGGATATTTACCAACAGTAGCCTACATACTGTATAGGTGTGTTTGTCCTCATTCATGTTTGAACCGTTTTTTCTACCCCATCTTTTTCATTACTAGGTTACATAATTTTTCTCAAGGAAAAACTATTCAAAATAGGGTTACCATAAACACTGTTGTGATATGATCCTGAAACCACACATCCATTCATCCTATGTCATGGAGAATGGGAACAGATATGTGCAGATATTTTTGCTCTGCTATTTTCCCTAAGGTCAAAACCCATACAACCCATCAAAGTTAATTATGTTACAAACAATACATTGGAGCATGCAGAGCCAGGAAAGCCACTCCTTGATGGTGTCATGTGCTCTGAGACAAATTCTTGATGAATTGCAGTTACAGTAGGCTACCTAGTTACCAAAACAAAACACTGTCAAAATTTAAAACATGAAAATGCTGTATTATAACAAATAAATAAAATATTTGTGTATTTGTGTTAGTTAGTTTATAGGCAATTGCTTTACAAACCCGAAGTGTAATGTCTTAACATTTTTCAATTGGATATCTCCAGGCCTTGACACAGCAACATAGTGTTGGAGGACCAAATAATTCCTCATACAAGTAGTATTTTATTTAGTCAATCTCTGTCTATCTGTAATCATCTAAATCTATTCCCTTTCTGTTTTCCTGAGTGTCTTTGTATTTCATGCCCATGGTTACAGCAGAAGTGATTAAAATAGCCTACTTGCATAACTAAATAGACAGCTGACGGGAACAAAAGCTTTGTGAACTGGATGGCCCACTGGGTCGGTGCATATGCCTAGTATACTTTCCAATTTTCAGTGTGTCGTGGGAATTTGTGCAGGGTTGGGTAGCTACTAAAATAGATAGTATCTAATCTTTAGGTTACATTTAGGATTATAGGCCTATATTTCTTCTAAACATTTTCTCTTGAGGGAATGTGTGTGTATTACAGGGTAGCTCTAAACAAAGTAGGCATTATATGGTCGTGTGTACCTTACGTTTAGCTGATGAACCAATCACGAGACCCGAGGTGCACCTGCGTTGTCCTGATCGCGATGTCGGCCCGCGTCGCTGAAACAAACCAGGATGCAAACCAAAACAGTACTTTTACACTGTAGGCTAATACTCGCAGGTAAGAAGTATTTAGTGGTTTATCCTAAAGATGGCCTATTCCCCTAACACCTATAGCCTAGGTTGTTGACATAGGTCTAACTTTACAATTAGTGTAGCCCTTGACATAAAAGCCATGAGTTTGTATGGTTTATTATAAAGAGAGTAGTGATGGGGAATGATCAGATCTGACAGAAATGAATACAAATGGGGCCTATTAGAATATTACACAATAGGCAACTGGGAGCACCACATTCCTCAACACAGACACACTTGTAGAGCAGAACAATCAACTCTCAGTGAAAAGCTAGTGTCTCTGTCGAAGAGTGACATTGTTAGCTGTGTGCCATGGAATAGCCTACTTTATCCTTTTTATTCTTTATCCTTTAAAAATTTCAGGATATTTTACAAAAAGCAGAATAATGGTAAGTCATTACAATAGTAGGCTACAGTTAAGTGGCATTTTTATGGTTTATGGTTGAGTTTTGGTGTATCTGAATTGTAAACTAAGAATATTGTTCAGGTATCATTGTGTTACCTGTTTTTAGGCAAATGGGAATGTAAACCAGAAAATTAATCTCCAATCTTTACAGTATATCTTTTTTAATCTTTTTAATTTTACAATTATTGAAGCCTACATTGTACTTTATTGCTTCAGTCATAACACCACACTCCTACCATTTAAAAAAAAAAGTATGAGGCATTAAAGTATTCAGCCATCAGTTTAAAGAAAATGTTTTTAATAAAAAAAAAAACATATTTCATTCTTATGTATTGAAATAGATAGGCTATATAGCTACACGGGCCCTACATACATTTCCAGCCTGATTAAAAAAATTCTTCGAATAGAATTCATCATGTACGTCATCATGGTCAGATGATATAATGAATTGAATTATGCTGAACAGTAACGTTTGGTATCTTGTGTAGCTTACTTGCCCCTCTCTGGCAAATCAAAACATACACTAGTCTAGTTTTTTTTTTTTTTTTTTTTTTTATTGACATGGAAGAGGGATTTCTTAAGTGATTCCTTCAAGATAAAATTTTTTCCCCAGAATATTTTGTTTTTGTTTAGATTCTTAATACAAAGGAAACAAATAGCATAGTGGTGAGTTGCATTACTGTTCTGACCCAGATTTGTCAGCATATGATGGATATCTGACAAAAGCCTTCTTTATAGCGTGACACACACACCCCCATACAGGCTACAGCTGTGGAGATGAGGTCCACTCTTGTCCTGTGGGGTAGTGCAGCTGGCAAACCCCGGAGCCTGAGGTCTAACGTATTGAGGATGAAGAAGCTCCTGTTCCTCAGGACAGCCCAACATGTTGACATCCACATGAACATGGAGCCAGGGGTCTTGCTGAGGAGCTTCCAGTTTCTGGACACTGATGAGCAGTCTGAGGTGAGTCAGTGAAGTACTGAAATGGCACTACTTCAGCCTGGAATCCTTCAGCCTAGCATGTTATAAGGTAATATGATTTATTAGAAATAATGGATATTAAATCATCTTATTGTTTGTGTCAATTGTCATAAATCCACCAAAGGTAGTCTTGTATTAACAGTGTTGATGTAGCTATACATTTAAGTAATTACCAAAATATAAAGCCTAGGGTGTATGCTACTTTATGCTAGCCACAAAAAAATATATAGCCATGTGAGGGTATTCGGGTAGAAATTCATCAATATTGCTAAAATAGAGGGGACAGATTGTTTTGCTATATATATCATCGGATGTGTGCATATAACTGAGATGTAAATTATTAAGGGGTAATTTCACTGAGCAATAACTATTTGTTTTCACCACTCAGAAGTTATTTTTAAGAACACGGTTTTCGACATGCTCGACAGTTTTGCTTGAGATGCCATAGCGACTGTAAGACACTTAAAAGGAAGTGAGCTATCCATGGAGTTTCTTGTCATTTCTTGAATGGGCCTATTCTGTGGGTTGGATTCCTTGTAAAGGAGTTTTCTTTACTTCCTTAAAATGTGTTTGTCTGGACGATGTAAGAAAATGCTGTCTTCCCCCTTTCCCTCTCCCTGTGTATGCTATCTAATAGGCTAAAATGTAGGGATTTGAGGACACAGAACAGTAATGTTACTCTCCTGTGTCTTGATCCTTTGTCCGTCACCAATGGAAAGACAAAGTGGAATAAATGAGCATAGTTCTAACAACAATTCTTCTCTCGTTGATGTAGCCTTTTAACAAGAAGTGGACAGTTTATAAGGCATATTTTGACAGCTTTGTTATGTAGGCTATACTGTAGGCCTACATAAAGCGTTTCCC
This sequence comes from Percopsis transmontana, assembly GCA_025447815.1. Lineage (NCBI taxonomy): Eukaryota > Metazoa > Chordata > Actinopteri > Percopsiformes > Percopsidae > Percopsis > Percopsis transmontana. The sequence goes on from JAOEHI010012735.1 coordinate 14,286, forward strand.
AGCCCCACTCCTCAAGAGTTAATTAATGGCATAATAGAGCAACTAGATTCTTTTGAATTCATACTAAGTCTGATAGTTGATTGCTTGGTCCCCATTGGTCTGCTTTTCATTCTGGGATACTGTGCAGTGTTTTTTTCTCAAAAATGATTGATTAGTGAAAGTTTGTGCGACACGCCCACACCTGTTCTGTCCCAGCAACGCTGTTCACTGACTTCCCCGGAGCGCACAGACTAGCCCTTCCCCCGAAACTGTGCTTTCTCTGGCGCTTTCTTCTCACGTAGCCTATAAACTTTTAACTGGAAACTTTAGAAATGAAGTTGGTAGGTGTAATTTCAAGTATATTTCCACTGTAGAAGTAAGAAACGAGGCTATCGCTTAAGCCCCTAGATTCTTAATGTAGGCTAATGATGGTTTGTTAATTTGCTTTCGGACGAAGTTACTCAGGCTCTCACGCATCTTAAAATGGGTAAATGGCAATTATCAATGGTAAGTCTTTTAAATTTAGTTTTTTCTGATGCTAAAGTGACCATTGATAACATTTTAATGAATTATATAACTGACTTTTAACTGCGGTCCCGAACGGCTAGCGAGACTTCAAACGGAGCTGGGCTATTGACTTCTGACTTTTTGTTCCAATTTGTTTTACATGTTTCAACTGTGACCTACATAGAGCATAATCGTAAATAGGGTTTCTTTAGTAGAATAGGTTACTGTTGGGTCCAAGGTAGAGAGAACCATGCAGTTATTGTGGTCTCCTTTTGAGTTGGTAGCCTACATGTTGTTTTTTGTGCACACCTGTGTAGTCTAAAGTTGCACCTAGTGACGTAGTCCTCAGCACAATAATTAGATGCAGTGCTGTTGCCCTTGAGTAGCTCCACTGAAATAGGTGGGAATTATACGCCTTTTCCCGGACACTGGCTGGTTATTGTGAATCACAAGGCCATTGTTCATTCACATTCCCTATTCGTAGTTTAAACAAGACATCTTGTCAACAATTCCTCCTTTCCCAACTCTGTCTGTGCTAAACTAGGCTACTCAGGATCTATCTATACAGTGATTTGCAAAACCATGACCTATCTGTAATTGTATGCTGCTATAATTGAAACAGTCCATATAATTGTGTTGATGCTTTCTATGCACAAGTGGGCTGGTAGTAAAATCGATCTGCTCAACTTCATTTCTGTTTATTGCAAAAAGGGTAAAAATCTAGGTAGCTCAGAAATCACTTTAACATAGGGTAAAATAGCGATAGGGTTAACTATTTTACATGGAATAGAGATACTGTATGTTTACACTAAGGCTAACCGTTCTTTTTAATATTTCAAATTGTATTTTTTATACATCACTTTGATTTGATTACTGAAATATTTGCTTCATTTTCAATTTATTAAAGAGAACTAGGCTAGTGCCTTAGTGCATCTCCCCAGCGTAATCACCACTTGCATGGTTCAAGGCTGGGTTGGAAGCAGAATTTAAAGAATGTCTTTAATTAAAGTTGTTCATTTAACAGAATGACTAATGTGTGGATTCTTGTCATGTTTGTGTCGTGGCATTTGTTTCAAACATTTTTCAAGTGTAAGCCAGTGTTGAGTTTTCAGACTAGCTCAATTATTTTACTTTTACATCGACCACTATCCCTCTCATATAGATGTCTTATACGGATTCATAAACATTATTTAGAGAAAATATTGTGTATGTACTTGTGGTCATATGAAAGTCCTTACATTTTTTTCCCCTCCTATAGCCTAGCCTATATCTTTGTTTATCTTTCTACCATCCATCTAGCCACAGATGACCTGCAATACATTGTACTTGCTCGTACTTGCTTGTGTTCATTGTGTACAGAAATGTGTACATTTTGTCATTTTTGGTCAAACCTTTATCTCCTACTTGACCGCTGCCTGAGGCCTAAATGTTCTTTCAGTAGCCTAATATTGTTTATACTGTACTGTGTATATTTTCCTATTTAGTGTAAAGGTTTGCTGCGGTGCACCAACCTCCAAGTAAAATTCAAAATCTGATTGATATCTAGGATCCAGTACAAGAATGGGGGGAGGAGGTGGAGGATGGGGCAGTGTTTGGCATCACGCTGCACAGGGAGGCCATCCAGCCCAACCTAGACACGATGGAGTCCCCAAAAGCCTTCAGTTGCATCCAGTATCGCACCGCGAAGGTACGCCGGCTTAAGGCTGCCACCCTGGAGCGCTTGGTCGCTCACTTACTGGACTGCGAGCGGCGGGAGCCTGACTTCACCCGCGTCTTTCTATCCACCTACAGGGCCTTCACCTCCACCAGAACCCTGATAGAACTGCTCCTCCATAGGTGAGATGATGACGATGATAATACACTTTATTAATCCTTGGGGATTAATAAAGTAAAGTTTAGGTATCTTGCTCAAGCATACAATCTCTAAGGCTGTAGACACCTTTCAGACCTCTGGACTTTTGTTAACCTAAAAGTTTACCATGATGGCCCAGTATGCTAAAATGCAAGTCTGATACACAAGTTGCAGTTGTTTTACTTTTGATATGAAGTAGGTTTGTCTAATCAGGTGGAAATACATCTCAGACAAAGATAGATGGTGTTAGATAATCAGAATCTGAGAATTACTGTCTGGTAAGGTTGGTGATGGTATCTGCTGCTCCTTGGAGTCAGAAGCAAGAATTATTACTAATCTTAGGCTAAAAGGAAAAGATTGTATTCTTTACGATCGGATTAAAGAGACTTTTTACAGACTAAGGCACTATTTGTAACCAAATCCTTTTTAATTTGTTAGTGCCTCACCTATTCAAGCTTTGCTAATGTTTGTTATCAGTTTTTGTAGTGTTTGGTTAAAATGGCCACAACTGTAACCTTGGCCCTTAATGAGACATTGGCAGAAACAGCTAACCTTGGCAGATCGTCATGTGAAGCCTTACCTGTGCCTAGTCCTTGGCCTACATCTTAAATCGTAACTAGACCTTGGTTTATCAGCCAGCCAGCCAGAGATTTGAAGGCTTTAAGGCTGTTATGTTTCATGAAATTGTAGCATGTCAAACCTAAAATGTATTGTCACCCTATTTATATTTTAGAGGCAGTTGGTATGAGAATATGCCTAACCGGTTTTTACAAGTAATTTCAGATTTGCATAGAGGTTATATACAATGACAAGGGTAGTTTACTACCGCTTAAAGCAATAATCTTTCGGTCAGTAGTGTGGTAATGCATAATATCTGAGCATAATTAGCGTTTTGCTACAACTCACCATGACATCCCTTAAGAACAAATTTTAAACACTGTTATACAGAATTTTGGTTGCATTAGAATTGATGCAATGCAACTGGACACGTGCCTCCCAGTGGGAAGATAATACACTATTCCTTTAAATATTATGAGCCCCGTCTAGCTAATAACAGCCCCACCCACCACTATTTGTCCAAGTGGCTTACAGCTGGCCGTTACTGCCATTGCGGTGACACATCATTTGTCAGACAGATACCCTCATATCTCTGGTGCTAGTGGAAACAGGCTTCCTGTGAGCTATGACCAGTACATCCTAAGTACAACCTGGGAAGTGTTTTCTCTCCTTTTTAGAAAGGGAATTCCTTTTTTTTATTTTTTATTTTTTATTTATTTGTTTTTATTTGTTTTACAGGATTTGTTTCTAATGCCTTTTTTATTTGTTTATTTTCACTTATACCACATTGTGTGTCACTAAGCTATACAATAATATCTGAAATACTAAACACTACATTAAATTTTACTCTTTTCCAAATGCATGTTTCATAAACCTAATAAAACGTGCATTTTCAGTGCTTTTCATTGTTGTTTATGCTGTCTACATGTGCAAAATTTGAATATCGTGAACATTTTAGATTTTTTCCCCAGGTAATTTAATTCAAAAGTAACACTTTTATATATTCTAGATTCATTACACATTAAGTGAAATATTTCAAGCTTTTTTTGTTTTAATCTTGATTATTATGGCTTGCAGTTAATGGAAATCAAAAATCCAGTATCTCAAAATATGCTCCTTTTGCACGAATGACTGCATCAATGCGGCATGGCATGGAGGCAATCAGACTGTGGCACTCCTGAGGTGTTATGGAAGCCCAGGTTGCTTTGATAGTGGCCTTCAGCTCGTCTGTATTGTTGGGTCTGGTGTCTCTCATTTTCCTCTTGACAATACCCCATAGATTCTCTATGGGGATCAGGTTAGGCGAATTGTTTGGCCAATCAAGCTCAGTAATTCCATGGTCAGCAAACCAGTTACTAGTATAGTTTTGGCACTGTGGGCAGGTGCCAAGTCCTGCTGGAAAAGGAAATCGGCATCTCCATAAAGCTTGTCAGCAGATGGAAGCATAAAGTGCTCTAAAATCTCCTGGAAGACGGCTGACTCTGAACTTAATAAAACACAGTGGACTAACACCAGCAGATGACATGGCACCCCAAATCGTAACTGACTGGAAACTTCACACTGGACTACAAGCAACTTGGATTCTGTGCCTCTCTACTCTTCTTCCAGAATCTAGGACCTTGATTTCTAAATGAAATGCAATATTTTCTTTCATCTGAAAAGAGGACTTTGGACCACTGAGCAACGGTCCAGTTCTTTTTCTCCTTAGCCCAGGTAAGACGCTTCTGACGTTGTCTCTGGTTCAGGAATGGCTTGACACTAGGGATGCGACACAAGTAGCCCATTTCCTGGATGCGTCTGTGCCTGCTGGCTCTTGATGCACTGACTCCAGCCTCAGTCCACTCCTCATGAAGCTCCCCAAGTTCTTGAATCAGCTTTGCTTGACAATCCTCTCAAAGCTGCGGTCATCCCTGTTGCTTATGCACCTTTTCTTACCACACCTTTTCCCTTCCAGTCAACTTTCCATGAATATACTTCGATACAGCATTCTGCGAATAGCCAGCCCTTTCAGCAGTGACCTTCTGTGGCTTACCCTCCTTCTGGAGGGTGTCAATGAGTGTCTTCTAGACAACTGTCAAGTCAGCTGTCTTCCCCATGATTGTGGTTGTGTGTACTGAACCAGACAGAGATGTAAGGCTCAGGAAACCTTTGCAGGGGTTTTGAATAAATTCTTTATTCTAATATTTTGAAATACTGTATTTTGGATTTCCATGAGCTGTAAACCGTAATCATCCAGATGAAAACAAAAAAGGCTTAAATAATTCACTTTATGTGGAATGAATCTAGAATATAAAGTTGCACTTTTCAATTAAATGACCTGTATTTTGTTATGCTATATTTTATGCACTTTTTGGGGGGTCACAGGTCAAAAAGTTGGATACTACTGTATTTAAAGGATACTGCCCTAGGTGGTTTTCCCTTAGTGTTTTTTTTTATTAGGCTTTTCACGTTTCATGTAATTTATTTTTTTTGTCGTTTTTTATAGAGATGACTCAGCTGCCACCTTGGAAAACAGCGTTTGCCCAAGAAGGTAAGTTTGCAATCTCTTAAGTCAAATAACGATTTGGTATCGATTTCTTGTCGTGTCTTGTCATTTTTCTGTCACTCTAGCTTTTTTTTTTTTTTTTTTCTCTTCTCCTAAAGGGAAATACTGTATTTAAGTTAAATGCTAAATTAAATTAAATGGAGAATACATGCTACTATTATTGATATCTCTACAGCATTGTGGGCACAATAGAAGTACAGTATGTTTTTAAGTCAATGAAGGTTGGGTGGAAAAAAAAATTTGAACTAGGGATTATTCCAAGACCGATTTGTTGTGAGTGGACAGTCAAAAGAATGTATTTACTATACAGTCGTAATTTTTCTGTACCAACCTCTCAGCACCCTAATTCCACTGCTCCGACTGTGGTTAGAGGAGTATAGCGAGGACTTCTATGAGCCCCCTCAGCACCAGGCCCTCCGTCTGCTGTGTGCCTACCTACGCCGCCGCATCTGTTTCAGACGACTGGCCCAAACCGCTGAGAGCCTGTTCAAAAGGCTCCAAGAACCAGGTACTGTGTCAGAATGGGATTTAGGAGACTGGAAATCCTGTATGATGTATTTTCAGTGCAATGTTATGTTAATCTAGTAGTGCTTTTGTATACGCTCGCATGTGAGCATGTGGGTGGGGATATATGAAAGTGTAGGTCAACACACAGGGACATCCCACTCTGCTTTGATGTCAAAGTAGGGGTTGTACCTGCTTCAGATAGCAAAGGGCGCTCCTGGGAACCTTCCAGTCACGTACACAAATGCTGACGAGAGCAGGATGTAATGCCACCATGAATCACAAAAAGTCACTCGCAGAGAAAAAAATAAACCCGCAGACGCATGATATGACGTCTAGAACAGACACTGGAAGGATTTGCTTTAAACCAAATTGAAATTCCATCTAGCTGCTACGTCACTGCCTAACATACCTGCCTAGCCGTAATTGAACACCGCCTAAACACTTGACATTGTGGATTAGGGTGTAGCTAGTGTTCGTTGGCTGTAGCCATGGTGTCGATAGGTGTTTTGATATCTTTTTTTTTTTTTTTTGCTGTCGATTTAATGGTAAATTTACTTATGGTCCTTTTTTTTTATTTATTTATTTATTTATTTTTCTCCTTCCTTAATAGATGTCTCATTGAGCCATGTCATGTCAGAGCACCACAGTGAACCTCAGAAGCATGAAGAACATAGAGATGAAGAGGGGAGCGGGGACAGATCCAATAATGGACACAACTTTATTGACTTCCCGGCGAAGGAAGTAGCAGAGCAACTGACAAGACTAGACACTGTACGTTTTGGCTCTTACTTTCTATTCCATTATAACAACGTGTTGGGGTGTTCTGTGGCTTCTCTCACACATCTGAGTTTAAAAACCTACCTTTTTTTTTTTTTATTGTTTTTTTTGTCAGTTTTATATACTTTTGTATATTCCTCTCAATGTCCTCTCTTTTCTTCCTTGTAGTCATGTCTGTGCAGCACCATGTAGCCTCTGTACTGCTTGGTGCTATATAAACAAGGTTCTCCTTAATGACTAGTGGTTACCCTCTCGTCCCCTCCCCTATAGGAGCTCTTTGTGCGAGTTGTGCCTTTCCACTGCCTAGGCTGCGTCTGGTCCAATCGAGACAAGAAAGGGAACCAGGAGCTCGCGCCCACCGTCCGCGCCACCATCGCCCAGTTCAACGCAGTCACCAGCCGCGTTATCACCTCTCTGCTCCGTCCTCCCACGCCAAACCCCGCCACCCCCTGCCCCGTATTTTCACCCAACCCCTCCTCCTCCTCCACCTTTGTGTATTCATCCACTGCCCTGGGCTCGCCTTGCTCTACACACCCCAGTCCCGCCTGTAGGGCGCGGGTCATTGAGTGGTGGGTCGCCATCGCGCAGGTCAGCATCCTGAAAGCAGCGCTGGGAGAGAATGGTTAACCGCCTCGTCAAACCACGATGAGACGTACTAAGGGCGATGTGAATAAAGTGGAGTTGTTGTTGTGTTCTCTGCAGGAGTGCAGGCAACTGAAGAACTTCTCCTCCCTGAGGGCCATCCTCTCAGCCCTGCAGTCCAACGCCATCTACCGCCTCAAGAAGACATGGGCTGCTGTCAGCAGGTCAGGGGAATGGGACGTCAAGGCACTTTTGTTAACGTCAGATACTGTTAACTGTAAAAGATGAATGCATAAATGAATAATTGTGATGACAACCACGGGTTTGGTTTCAGGGAGTATATGTCCACTTTTGACCAGCTATGTGAGACGTTTCCTGACGAGAACTGTGTGCTAACCAGCAGAGAGATCCTGTTGGAGGTAAGGAGCCATGTCCTCAATAACTGGTTGTTTTACAGCCCTTCCTCTTTTTACCGTCTCCCCACCACTCTTCCTCTCGGCGTGCCAGCTTTCTTCCATGGGCCATGCCCCTGTCAAGAAACGCCTGATATGAATGTTTATACAATGATTGGATTATCATGGTCTGGCCAGGTTGTATAGTGTAATGAAAGGTTCCTACTGGTCACTCAGTCATTACAATATATTTTTAATGGCCGTAAGCATAGAACATGCAGTGTGCCCATATTGCATGCATGTCACCGCTCACAGTGTAGCTAGATAAGGTTCGTCATTGGCCTTTCTCACAGGCGTGTGTGCGTTTGTGTGTACACCTGTGTGTGGGAAACTCCAAACCCCTCCCAACTAAGATATGAGGAAACCTTTTCACACACCTAACAGCCATACCCAGCCATGCCTCGTTACAATGATCAAGAAGTGATGTTACTACCCTCCACTCTAATTAAATTTTTTGCTATAAGTGTCCTGTTGGCAAAATGTCTGCAATTCAAACGCTTCTCAAATGTGTTTCAGGATGGGAGTCCCACTGATGACAATGGCACTGGGAGGCCCAAATCACCCAAACTCTGCCCCATATCCAGACAGATGGTAAGACACTCTTCCATACAATCTATCCAAAACCCCATGGCTGCTTCTATTTCCATGGTCAATCACCAAACTGAATATGTCAGGATGCCAGCCAAGGCAAAACAGGAAGTACAGGTCTATATTTCTGACCTGCTTGCTTAGCAGTTCTACTTCCCTAAAAGTCACATGCAGCTTATTTTGTAGTATAAGTAGGAGAAAATGTACCCTGCCACTTTAAATAGGCCAAGGAATTTTCAGTTCTTCTTTTCATTATTTCATTCAGTGATTAATTTAATGGAAAAGATTATTCACATGTTGTTCAGTAATAATACAAATAAGCTTTATTTCTAGAGCGCCTTTACAAAGTGCTTTGACCATCAAAACAAGGCAGTGCACTATCTTGGGAACTTCTCGGTGCAGTTCCACGTTTTAGAGTTTGCTTTCAGTCTGTTTTATCCTTGTGTTCCATTCCTGGTTTGCTGTCTCCCTTGTTCTCTTGTGTGTTGATTTGATTATTGTTTTCACCTATGTCTCCCTGTGTGAATTTAACCCTGTGTTCCTGTTTGTTTGTCGACAGACTATTTGGTATTTTCCTTGTTTTGTAGTCCCCCATGTTAGTCTGTGTTTCTTATTGATAATCTTGTTTGCCTGTACCTAGACCACGATTCCTTCCCGCTCCCTTTTGTACCTCTGCCTTTATATTATACCTTGTTGCTAAACCCTGCCTGCTCCTTTGTACTATTGCCTTGTAAATTCCCTGTTGCCGAACCCTGCCTGTACCACGACTATCTGCCTAGTAAATACCTTCTACTACCTACATCTGTCTCTGTGCCTCCCTGCATTTGGATCCCCTAGACCAGCACGTAACAGGCAGAATAATAATGATGATGAATTAAAGGCAATATAAAAGAATTCGATGAGAGCAAATATCAATAATAATAAATGTAGCAAAATATGAATAAAATAAGTAAGGTAACCCTGATCAAGTAAACGGTTATAGTATTAATAAAGGGATTAAAAAAGGAGAATAAAAACTAAAGATTACATCACATGAAAGCAAGCCTATAAAAATGTGTTTGAAGAAGTTGTTCAGTTGTGAATAGGGCATGTGTAGACTGTAGTTTATCTGACTGTTCTAATTTTCCCTCCAGACCTCTCCTACAGGTGTTGTGCCTTACCTGGGTACCTACCTGACTGTCCTCACAATGCTGGACACGGCTCTTGCTGACACTGTAGAGGTGAGCACACCTTAGTCTAGCAAGCCCTCTGTTGATCAGTAAATAAAGGATGTTGCTAACTGTTGTTTCCCCCATTTCAAAGGGTGGACTTATCAACTTTGAGAAACGCAGAAGGGTAAGTGTCACCCCCAAGTGGTGTATTTCTGTGCTGCAGTATTGTGTACCAGTGTGCAAAGTTATTTCTGGTTAATTTATGTGTTTTTGTGTTTTATGTGCGATTGTAGGAGTTTGAAATCCTTTCCCAGATCTGCCAATTTCAGGCTTCGTGTTCCCGCTACAGTCTTCCAGTGAACCCCGACATCACTGCCTGGCTTAAGGCTCACACACTGCTCACGGACCAGGAAAGGTTTGAAACACACTACTTTTAATACAACATACATACAATGAATAGGCTAGAATACAATATAATACAATATTCTCTCTCCTCCCTTCCCCAGCTATGAGCTGTCCCGTCATCTGGAGCCCCCAGTGGACCCCTGTCCCGGCTCTCCCAGCTCATGGAGCCACCGTCTGCTCAACAAGAAATTCACCTCGTAAGTCGTCAGCAACCATAGGATCATTTGACCCAAAGCTCCTTTCTATTAATGCAGTTATTCATTCATGAAGCTAACTAGGTTTGTTCCTTCTAATACAATGAATATTTGTTGGGTAAAACCTCTGGGTAAACATTGTAAGATGCCTGTTTTAGGTTCAGATGACTTGTGATGCCTTATTGTATTTTACTGCAATTTTATGTGTCTGAATGAATTGCATGGGTTAATTGAAAAATAAATGATCTATAGATTCACTGATTCTGTTAATTATTGTAAGTAGCAGCCTTGATGCTAATCTGGAGAAACCGTGTGCGTGTGTGTGTGTGTGTGTGTGTGTAGGTTGAGAACAGCCAATGAGACACCCAACAGGAAGAAGCATGCTGACCAAATCAGTGTGTCCTCCTCTGGTTCCAGTGGTTCTGATTTGGAGGAAGTGTTAAGCCCCCAACGTCCCCTGCGCAGACTCAAACTTCAGGTAAATACCTGCATAGTCATAAGTTCACCAAATTATAACCTACGCAGGGTTGGGCAGTATAGGAAGAATAACATGACGTTTTTCCAAGTTGTCACTATTAATGATGCATATCGCAATATATTTTATGCAAAAGAACAGCCTACATAGTACAGTATAACACTACAAAGGCAGTCTATATTATCTGTTATAGATCAGGAAAATATGCTAATTAGAATAGATTTTATATAAGTAAGAGTTGATTTGGCATTTTGAGATGCCTAGATATCTTGTGTAACATGCAATTGCATGTCATGGTCATACTACTAATAAAGCATATTGCTTTTTATGTTATATATGGTCATATCGCCCACCCCTGCTGCAATCTAAAGGGACCTCTGTTGAAATATGGAAACTCATTGTCTCGTCATTTCTCTCCGTTCCCTGCAGCCTCTCTCGGGCTCTCTCCGCAATGTCTCCGAGGACGTCTCCTCCACCTCATCGTCCTCCATGTCATGTCTATCCCCCAACTCTTCTCATTCCTCCTTCAGTTCCTCTAATCCAGACCTCAGCTCGCCGCTCCTAGTCCAGAGTCCCGAGAACGTGTTCTCCGCATGCAGCTCCCGAGCGTCTCTGCCCGTCTACAACAAGCAAGTGGCCGACTCCTGCATCGTCAGGGTCAGTGTGGAGTGTGGCAACAACGGCAACATCTACAAAAGTATACTGGTAAGTAGAACAGACCAGTGGCTCTTAAACCTTTTGATCTATGACCCCCGTAACTCTACTTGACCCAACTCAGTTGGGTTTTTCGAATTTTGGTGATTAGCGATACAAAACCAGAGCTTACATTAACTAAAATTGCTTTGGTAACTACATTTAGTTGTTTTTTCTTAACTAATTTGATTGAGTTTCACCAAATGATTTCAAACCTTTTACTTTGAGAAGCAATACTGTAAAAGGCATAGTGTTATTGACACCTACTTCTGTCGGTTGGCCAGCTCACCAGCCAGGACCACACCGCCCACGTGATTCAGAGAGCCCTGGAGAAGCACAACATGGAGGGCGTCAGCTATCACGACTTCAGCCTCAGTCAGGTGCTCAACAGTGACAAAGGTGAGTTGTGTGTGTGTGCTCTCTTTTAGCAAGTTTTTTCCGCAACAGGGAAACTTAAAACAGAATTGTTAAACCATCGATTCTGTAGCTTCCTTACCTCAATATTAGGAATTAACTGGACTAGGTTTTCCTCCTCATTTTACTTCTATTGTTTCTCAAAAATAAACTTATTTCATGTCTGCAAATCGCATGCCAGTCTTTACTGGTAGTATGTATATTCCTATCCCTTTTTGGGATGTGTGCTGCCTTCATTTTTTATTATAAATATATTTACACTACTGTATTTTCTATAAAGTAGAAAATGGTTCAAGAGGAGCTTTATCACCTGGCTGATAGCCGTAACATCGTGTAGTTATAAGATTTTAACTAGAAACCATTACATTGAGCAAGTTGGGTAAGCAGTTCTGTTAAAGTCCTCCTTGTTTGCGTTGTAAAAACAATTCCTGGCACAGCTCAATTTTTGTTTGAAACACAAAAAGGGCATGCACTAAAAACCAAAACTGTTTTTTGTAACACTGGGTTTGATTGCAAATCAGGACACAAATCGAGGAGTGTCCCTTTTTTAATTCTTTTATTTCATATTTGATTTTCTCACTCAGAGCTTCAGATCCCAGACAAAGCCAATGTCTTCTATGCCATGTGCACAACGGCCAATTATGACTTCATCCTGCGGCAGCGCTGGAGGAGCCACGGCAGACATCTTGGGTCCTCTTCCAGCCCTGGGGCTCAGTCGCGGAGCCGCCACGCCAAGTGAACCGCCTCTGGCTGAAAAGAGAATGTACACCTAGAGGAGTAAAGTGGAACTTCAGATCTGCACCATCATCTCCCAACAGTTAATTTATAGATGAAGATATGAGATGTTCCTCCAGGGAGATTCCCCTAACCTGAAAACATGGGGAGAGAGAAATTCACCAGATCAAGAGATAGTAGTTTTCACTTCTAGAAGTCTAATTTTCTGGAATTCATAAGGTCTGCCTTGAAAGTTGAAAATGGTCTTCAAAGAAATCTTTTGGGCAAACTTCAGAGTGAAACAAGCACAGTAATGAAGTGAAGAACCATGTTGGAGAGGGAAATGCCAGCAAAAGAAACAAACTAATATACACTTGTCAAAAGGAAAATGTGGAATTCTGAGTTCACTTTATCAATTGTAGTCACAAACATTATTGCAATGTTACATTAGGCCCATAATGCTTTTCTAATGCCAACAAAACACAAGTATGATATTGCTATACAAACCTGCAGCTGTCTTTTGTCATGCAGCTGACGGTAGTTCTCCACAGCTCACTTACAGCACTGTGACAACACACCAATACTGGGGTTTCTACATTATCATGCTGCTCAAAACTGCAGTGAAACACTATTTGGCTTTATGGGGTACAGAAGGCAGACCACAGAGGATCACAATAGAGTCCAAAGGACAGGAGCATAGTTCATGAATATGTGAATCTTTATGTTCATCTAATCCATTGTCATGAATAAATACAGACCCACTACCGCAGTATTTTCTAACCCTCGAGCCACAGAACCAAGTTAGTCTGCATGAGAGTTTCTAATCCGATCTGAGTGGTTCTTAGTTCTGAAGTACACTTAACGCAATGGATAGAAGAATGAATTGATGAGAGAAATAATAGGTAGATATGCTTTTAATAACCAATGTAAATATTTTAATGAAGTATTTATTACATATTAGCGCTTGGCTTTTAATGCACCATTATGACATTAGTAATATATATTTTTTTGTTTGTTTTTTTTTGTTCACACGTCTTAACTGCAGTCCATTGTTCAATTCTTGTACTTTCCCCAGTGCTAAGCCCCAGGTAATGACCTGTTTAAAACTGTATCCTTTCGTACTCCAAACTGTTTGAACTCTTGCAGTTCCAAACTGAGTATATTTGTACTTAAAATGAAGAGTACCAACATTTCTGCTCTTGTATAATGAAGGAATTCATATGAAGGATGTTGTATGTCATTTTGAGTGTGTTGGCTCATATGGGATTAGATTTACATTTAATGTGTGGGGATGGGTCACTGGCACATTCCTCTCACCTCAATAATGGTGAAAGGCTTAGGGAGGAAATGTAATATATCTGTAAGTACAACTGCCCCTGTATGTGTCGGTTAATGCAGAGGACGAAGAAAGAGTTCTGAATGTGACATGAAAAGTCATAGAATGTGATTGGAAGGTGAGATTAAAGCTTGCTTTAGTGCTATCCCTCTCCAAATAACAAAGCAAAGATTATATTAAATGAAAGGTTGTCTCTTTTTAAAAGATGTTAAACCATAAAAGGTGTGATGGGGTTTCACAAGCAAGAAGTCCTCATATTGGGTGTACATTACCACTGGGATATGGTATCACTGGGCCCGTCTTAATGACCAATGTGTTTTTGAAAAGCAATAGTTCTCATAACATTGTCTGATATTGTTGGTTTCATATCTCTGTTTAGCTAGAAATGTAATTGAAATGTGGTTCTGTGTTATTTTCAGAGCCTACATTTGTAGTTATACATATTTTTCGACAGGTAATGCATTTCCAGAGGTATATTTTTGATGCACCAACCTCGTAGTCAAATATTTATTGAATAAGCTACGTACCAGATACATATTTTCTATTAACTCAGATACTATTAAATACATGCCATTTATTTCTCCTTTCATGTTTAGGTTTTTCATGTCATTCTCTTGAAATACTAGTATTTTTGCCATCCACTTGATGGCGCCAGACACAAAGCTTTTAGATTTGTATTTTTAGTAGAATAAACTATATACAAGATATAATGGCAGTTGAAGTGACAAAATACAAATGCTCTTATCGAATAACATAATGCATTTTTATTTTTTCTCACATTATTCCTCTTCCTCTCCTGAATCTTGTTGCAGATGTTAAAACAAGACCTTTTAATAAAAAGCTTTTTCTTTAACTGCATAATGGTAAAGCTGATTTTGCATTTGAGTAACTTAACACAGCAGCAGGAGTGACTTTAGTTAAGGCTAATGTTTACTTGTTTTAAGCAGCCCCCTAATCATGTTCCTGTCATAAAGGTAAAGGAACCCCCAGCCCTGTTATTACATTTGTGTCATGAATAAAGCTCATTACATTTGAATGGTTTTGGCTCTAGGTGTGTTTGTGAATTTGTGTGTGTGTAGTTAGTCAAGGTCAATTGTTAATAATGCTATCCAGCGTTTAAGTCCCTGTTCCAATATATCCCCTCCATAACACGTCTTTTTCTTGCTTTTTCACTGTAGCATATTATTATTATAACATTAACTTTCATTTCCCTCTACATTGCTTACATTGTTACAGCTTTAGGCTGTACATATTTTCTATAGCCATCTCTGCATAGGCTTCAAGCTGTTCACCTACTGACTGCCTCCCTCGTGAGCTTCAAGTCACATGTTCCCTTTATTTGACCCCTTTCATAAGGCTCTTTTCGTTTTTATGTGTGCATGCGTTACATTTGTTCATATTCTGTCACGTGTTGGTGTGGATTGGTTTAACGTTTAAAAGAGTTAAAAACAAGATTATATCTGTTATGAGGACAACTGTCCTCATAACAGATATAATCTTGTTTTTAACTCTTTTAAACGTTAAACCATCCTCTGCAGTTTTGCGGTTTGTTTGCTTGATGTGATCCTCATCTCTGAGGTCTCGTGGGAAGCTTAGATAGATTTAGTGGGTTGTGTTGTGCACAGGACAGTCACGACCATTTTCTAAAGTGAAATCAGCTTTCAACTGTACCCCTCCTGGTCCACTAGTAACATGGCACACCTGGACATGAATTAGCAATAAACCCTGAACCAAAACACGGAGACTTGTCTGAACCTTATGGAAACGCAGTGTTTTTGACACACAGTAAAACATAGACTTAAAAATGCCAGTAAAGGACAACACCACCTCTATACTTTCACTCAACCATGACTAATTACCAATAACTAATCATGGATTTGTGTATGCGTGAGTTAAAAGGCATCATGGCTCCAGCGCATGCATACAGACAAACATTAGCATGTTTATGTGTCTGTCCGGTTTCTTCTCAAGGGACAATATTTGCTCTAATGCACATGAACTCATATTGGTAATGTCTGTTTTGTACTGTGTATTGGGCCTGTATGTACGCACAGACTCATTCACAAACAAAGGCAATATTGTCGTCTGTGTGTGTGTGTGTGTGTGTGTGTGTGTGTGTGTGTGTGTGTGTGAGCGCACGTGCATGCGCGCGCAGTGATATATCAATGATAAAAGAATAGACAGATGGGGGAAATGTCCGAGACTCATCTTGAAAGGTTAATCCACTTAGCTACAGCACCACGATGCCCACACAGAGCTCCTCTAACCACTGTTCAATCTATTGACTGTTTCTTAAGCAGTAAACTGAGAAAAGGTGGAGAAATACATTTTACATCCCACTAAAACAGCAGTTGAAGAGGTAAATTCTAACAATGAATACATTTAAAAAAATATGTTTATAATAATTGTTTATGGGTAACATTTGCGTGTTTTTTATATTTAGGTCAGGCCGTGAATTACACACTTGGAGTATATATTATACTTTAAACTATATATATACAGTATATACCGTATATTTTTGCAATGCTTAAAGATGAGAGCTTTGTAGCCACTGTATATAAAGCAATGTCAAATCCAACTGTAACACAATACAATTAAATTATTTAACCTCCTACCTGTATACATATGGGTGGCCCTGTTAGCAGTTAGTTAGTTAAGAGTTGTTCACTTACCACCTATTTACTGTAGATTTCACCAAAGCGACTCAAACTGGAAAGTAACAGATTCACAGCCCTGACAGATCAAATAACTGATTAAATAAATTATGTGACTCATAATTTCTCTCTGCAGAGACAAGAACAACTCTGTGAGACCCAAGGGTTTTCAGCATTGCATAACATCATAGCTAATTTGTCAATGTACACACACAATAAGGAGATTCTCAACTTTCCTGTACCCTACCTGATTTCCTATAACCCTAAATGTTACACATATAACCCAAGTTATGTGTGTGCATCAACCTGTGTCACTGGTAAAGATATTTGACGACATTACTATTGGGTAAGGCAGAGGCAATGGGTCGTGGAAGGAGAGCACTATTCTGCATGACTGCAGCCAAAGAAACGTGTTCAAGAACCATGAATCCCTCCCACACTCTCTCTCGTCATTCTTCATGTTGAGACCTCTGACATCTTTCAGATCTCAAGTAAAGAAGTCAAGTGTCAAGTAAATGTTAAGGTAAATGTGTTTTTGTTCAACAGTGGACAAATGTAATGATATTTCCCCAACAGCATTCAAAGTTAAGAAATATTTTAATATTTAGCAAGGAATTATAATTAATTAAATGTTTTAATTTTGATTTATTTGTCTTCACATTAGTGGTCAATAAAACACATTTGCTGAAACACACACCCGCGTGCGCACTTACTCATTCAGTGACACCGTGCCTAATTCGCTCTTAAATATTGTTCTCCTTGCCTGATCTCTGCAGGTCCCTGTGTTGCTGACCTACATTCAGCAGCATTACATAACCAGGGTTGTTGATCACTGCAGGCCCAGTGCTTGCTGATGGCACCCTCCCCCTCCAAGATCTCTCTCTCTCTCTCGCTCTCTCGCGCTCTCTCTCGCTCTCTCTCTCGCGGTCGCTGTGTGGCTGTGTCTCTCTCTGTCTCTCGCTCGCACACGCA